>OMNZ01058679.1:0-11603 GCA_900303255.1 Lesueurigobius sanzi | reverse complement strand
TGACGTATGAGCCTCAGCTAATCCAGTCTGTCCAATAGTGCGCGTCATCGTTTTGCCGTCCCTCCCCGTTCTGTGATTGGTCCCCAAATCCCTGCGAAGATTACGGTAAATATGTCTAATCTAGTCCAAACTGCTCTCAAATCAAGTCATTTATACCCGTGCTTGATGTTTAGTTTGGTTGTAGAACCATAAAACAGAACAATAATGGTCATTTATACAATAAAATAATGTTTTTATCATTTATTTGAGCTGAAACACCTAAGTCACTTTCTTTAGTGCAGTCTCAAGACCCACCAGATATCAAAATTTGCTTTCTTTTCGGTACCAATTTATTTTTTGATACCGGTAGTACCGTCATTATTTTTTCAATACCATTCTAGTCATTGTGCATTTTTACTCAAGAGCATTCTCTCATTGACATATCACATTTGTGGCCTTGAAACTATAATATACATAATTTCAAATGTTGAATTAGGTGCAACACGGCTACAAAACAACTCATCCGCTACTGTGCACCTGTCTCGATAAATGACCCCATGGTGCTTTATACTTGCTAAACAAATACAGGACAGCCGAGGTATAGGAAGGGGTCATTATTGGTATATCTTAAGAAGAACACAATACGAAGCAGACCAACTCCCCTCGCCTCCGCTTTGAAATGGAAGTTCACACAGCATTCATTAATGGCACTATCTCCTGATCAAATATTCACTTTTAACCAACAAACTATAACTTCAGAGTGACAACAGAGTCGTGCAATCACACGCCATGCACATTAATAAATAGGGACATTATTTATAGCCTGCATGCATGACACGTGTAAATATTTTAAGACCTGCATCTAAAATGGAGGACATATTACGGCACTAATCTTTGTCAAACGCCAGCCTCATGAATGCAGTCGACTTTCATCTTGCACCTTCTCCTTCAAGCAAGTTCCGCATAAAGATTTACAGTTTTCGAGCTAATCCCTCTTGAGTCAGATGTCCCTTCATAGAGGCTGTAGAATACTGAATAAAACGTATGTAACAGTAAATCAAGTGGCCAGTAATCATTATGGAAAAAAAATGCTGATGGCTGATCCTGAAATGTATTTTGAAGCCGCCACAGAGCGCCGTTTTCCTGAAGTGAGGGCAAACTTCCCCGGGACTAAAGGTTTCTCATTAATCTTTTAATTTCCACGAGTGCCGCGAGAGAGGCCACACAGGCTTTTTGTTTGATATATTATTCATACTAAGTGAGATGTTACCTATGGCACTCATTTTACGAAGTTTGGATTTTCGCCACGTTTGGAGCAGCTCGAACACGAAGCGAGGGATGTCGTTGTTTGCAAATACACAAGACCCGTGTTGTTTTTGTGTTGACAGATGTCTCTTACTTCACCTTGCTAACCCTTCAGACAGCTAGAAAATAATCTCAGCTTGGTGTAAGTTGTGAGCTACTAAAAGACCGTCTCAGCAAGAAGTAGAAAGCAGCAGCCTGTCATTATTTCACATCAGCGGCAAGACTCTCACATTGTATGCACTAAAGTCAACTCAAGGACCATTAAACTATGCCTTGACATATTCTGAATGCCCAGTCTGTAATAGAGCACTAGACGTCTGTACAATAGCTGTAATTTTATTTCCAAAATAGACACAACGACCTTCCTGGATTAGGTTGCAAGGGAAAAAGCTGAACGAAACATAAAGGAGCCCTGATGGTTAATTGATATTTATTAATGCCCACATATGCCCACATAATAGCCACTTAGCCTGGCCAAAGGCATTTGCCAAAAATGTCTGCTACATGCATGCTGTGATCTTATTTTAAAGCTTCAAACACCTAAAATGATCATAATTATATATGTATACAATCACATTTCACAGTGACCTTCACTCCGTAAGTGCAGCTGTAATGCACTGGGTCATGGCTGAGATGGACTCTGGAGCGCAGTTGTTATTATGAGACAGATTAAGCGAGAGAAAGCTCTTCTAAGAGGCGTAGCAAAGCCAGATTAACTGTTACAGCTTCTCTTTGAGCAACATTGAGAATAATTTTGGGATACTCCTGAAGCTCTCAAGTCCATAAAGCTCCGTGCTTACGGTGAGCTCACAACGGGGCTGGAGATGGTTGATCAGGGCATGAAAAGCTTGTTGATGGGGATTACTTGGATATTATAGGTCAGTTCCTCAGGGGATTTGAGTTTAATTAAAGACGCTCCTCATTAACTCATCAGCGCTCCACCTACAGTGTAGTGGCCTTTTCATCTCAACACAATATTGTTCTGCTGGGAATTGTGGGTCATGGAAATTAATAACCAGTTGCTGATAACATACTGTATGATGAATTCACTAATAAAATGCTGCTTAGTCAAAGCGTTTTGGGGGAAAATCCATCACTAGGAATTTCTTTGCCAACACAAGCACAAATAAATACAAGGTGGAGCAGATAAGAAACTTTCAAGGGGAAAATTAAAATAGGAGTTTTGCTTTTATAACTCTCTTATGGTTTCATGCTGTGCCTATTACTGTCTTCTGTTCCCTAACTCAGCCATCTTGTTTTGGGCTTATCCTTCAGGGCTGTAGTGGGGCACAGAGAGCCGATACCAGAAGACCCCAAAGACAACATCACTATTTTCACTCGCATTCTCGACAGACTGTTGGATGGATATGACAACAGGCTACGTCCTGGGCTCGGAGGTAAGTTATGTCTCATCATCAATGTAACATCTGTGGAAGGGAAATACCCGAACTGTAGAGTGAATTAAAGACGAAGAATTTCATTTACTCAATTAGAGCTTTCTTACTTAACACACCTCCTCCTTCTAGCCTTAAAATAAATCTTCCCATTGCTCAATACATATGCATAACAATACACATTTATTCCTCATACAGGACCACCTGCATCCTGAGTAGTCAGTTTATGTGGTGCTGTTATGCCAAAATGCATTTCCCTGGAGTGAACTCTAAGTTCAATCAGGCCCAAACAGCATATAGCCACATATGTCAGTGGAAAGATCCCTAATTGATGCCTTGTCATCCAAATATTGCCTCCCTGAGGACCTGCTAACTGCTCACAGTGGGTCCACATGCTCTGGCAGGATTTGCCATTTCTCGAGCAGCCAGCTGGAATGGTCCTTTCTGCTCCACTGCTCCGGCCGCGAGGCTTTGGGCTGGAGGCTGGATGACCAAGACTTTTGGCAACCAGAAACCCAAGTGCAGTCAATGATGATTGGGACTACACAAACGTCTAATCAAACTATTATAATGTTATTGTGTATAACGTAGAGCAACATGGAAAACAAATGCAATTGTAAATACTGAGATCAACATTTAACTAAGAGGACAGTCAACCCTCAAAACCACATTTTAATACTGTCTCAAAGAAAATACTGAAACCCCTAAACGCTATTTCATTTTATTTTCAGCTCTATCTATTAGCTCAGCCCTGTGCTCTAGTGCATTGTTAAAACATAAAAGTGGGAACTCATTTTGTTCCTCACCTATGGCTGCAATGCAAAGTGCTGACTGAGTGTTGTGATAATCACATATTTGTACGAAGTATTTGTGCTGCTGAGATGATTAATGTGAAAGTGCGCCTCCTCTCTCTCGAGGGGGCCCTTTGCCAACGGGCTGAAACTTCACCTGTGGGTGGTCTCTTGGATCTGGGACATAGTAAGGGACTAAGATCTATTCACTTTTGGAGAAAGACCTCATCGCTCTCTTGATGGTGCTCCTCTGGGAGCAGCTATTTGTCTCGCAGTCGTCCAATGGGCTGCTTTACACATTTGCCCCAGAGGAGCTGATTCAGCCCTCACCACAGAGCCACGTTTTGATCTGTCACGACTTTAACATCATGTCCCAGCTTTTATAGTAACATTTCAAATGACTGACTAATGCATCTTAATGTTAATTTCAGCTGTACTGTTTTAATTATAGGATTGTTGTGACAGAAGAAGTCATTTAAAAGTTTAGAGAGTATAATAACAGTTGGCCTACAAACAGTCATGCAATATTCTCCCAGCATTGTGCCAGATGTGATTAGAATAGTGTGAATGAACAAGTGAAACATGGCCTGCAATTTGGTCAGAGTGAAGCTCGTACGGCAGACCTGAATACTCTGTGCTGAGCTGTTGTTTTTCTCTCTCGTCATGTCCCTTGGGGCTGCTAAATGTTTTTGGAGCAGACTAAAGTGAATCTATTTTGGGTCAAAAGACATGCTTAGTTGCTGAAGTGGACACAACTAGTCTAACAGAAACAAATTGGTGCCAAAGTATAGTAAACAATACCTGATCTACCTCCAGGTAAGGGATTAAAAAGACAAAATCATTCCATTGATGCTGCACCTACGTCAAAGTCACATCCTTTGCTCTCTGACTGCTTTGTTGACATAATGTTGACAACGAAATATATGTATTAGGCAGTTCACAGGAGTACAAATTCTTCAGTAAACACAACCTTAGCCTCCTCTCTCAGTTTGAAGCAATCCTAACCCTTGAAGCAGCTTATGGAAATGCTAACAGGCAGACTGGAGCGCGGCGTGCACAAACAATCAGCTTTACAAAGACAGGGTTGAGACACCGATCTTTGTTGTGTGTGCATTGTGATGTTTTCTTGCTGTCTCCACAGAGACCGTGACAGAAGTGACAACAAACATCTATGTGACGAGCTTCGGCCCCGTGTCGGATACAGACATGGTGAGTATCGTCCTCCTCAGCCTCAAATGGACAAAAACTCATGTGACTCATCAACATTTTTACTCACCCAAGGGAACATGCCACTCAAGTTTTTGTTTGGAATATATGTCAAATTACAGCAAGTAGATCTCCAATGTCAACAAACTAACAAAAAACAAATGCTGATAAAAAATTAAAAAAAAAAACTATTTAAAACCTTCATTGAATCAGTCCCCCTCCTTTTCAAGATAGCGTTTTTATTCAATCATAAACAAATTATTTGAAAAAGAAATGATTAATAATAAATTAACAGATATAGTGAGACTTCAACTTCTTACAGACACAAACTCACATGTTGAAAATCCTATATTGAAAAAAGCTGAAGCCATGAATAAGATTAAGAGTAAGGTGATTTTTGAGGTGAGGTTGATTGCTGATTTGTATCATTTAATGCTGAACTCAAAAGTGCAGCGTGTTTGAGGAAAGCACAAAACTCCAGAGATCTCCAGAGTGCGACCAATTTGGCAAAACCAAAAATGTCACTGTCACATAATGTCTAAGAATTATTTGTTATCTAAAGCCCTCCTCAAACCACCACCTTAACATGGTGGAGGGGTTTTAGCACCCGAATGATCCTAGGAGCTCTGTTGTCTGGGGCTTTGTGCTCCTTATAGGGTCTCCCATGGCAAACAGGTCCTAGGTGATGGGTAAGACCAAGAGCAGTTCAGACAGAAGCTCCTTTTGATGAGAGACCATCATGGTCGCTCAGAGGTGAAGGAGCGTTGTGAGGCAGTCCTTCCATGGACCCACTACCTGCAGGAGGAGCCATAAGGGACTGGGCAGCTTTGACCGCTGCCCCCGCCACCCAGCAACAGACAAACGGAAGAAGATGGATGGATGTTATGTCAAGTGTTTTAGATGCTTTTGGGCCATTTCCAAAGTGATGCACCTAAATTATATCCTGGTAAAAAAAAAAAAAATTGCCGTAACCAACCTAAAATGTTAATTTGGAAACCTGCTTAAAAGTTACATATCTTGTAACATTCAAATTAGTACCAACATTCTTGCTGCTTGTTACTGAGACACACAAGTAAATCTTACAAATTGAATAGCTTGTGAAAATATAATAAGTTGGCTAGGACTTTATTTTTACTTCAGAATTCATTCTTTTTTATAACTGTATTTTTAATACACTGGATCAAATCTGACTTAAACCACACAATTCAGTCCAACGCTGCTGTGCTGGAGGTTTGGCTGATTCACTGCAGCCTCACAATAATAGCCAAAACGACGCTTTCCACATGAGCTGCGCACAGTTCCGAGCGCGGGACGGGCCTCGATGACCTCCTCTAAAACTGCAGCCACTGAAGATGGCTCGTGCTTTGTGTACAGACCCCATGTAACAGTTGACATACTTCATCACGCGGCTCTAATTGACCGCTCTGAGCTCCGGGTGGCTTGAGCCCTGACGGCGTGGATGACGTTGGCGGCGTTACAAAGGCTTCAAGTTTGGTTACATTTTTAGAGGCAGCCTAGGGAGGATGCAGGCTCATTTTTGTCTACACTCGACCGTCAAATCTAAAACCCAACAGAGTCCATAAGGGTTGCGCAGCCCAGACAAAAACAACGGCAGAACAAAAGCCTTGGGAGAGAAAATCCTGCTGCCTATGATGGATTACAACACAGATAAACAACACATTAGAGCCTAAGGCAGAAATGGCCTATTATCAGAGTTCTATTAACAACTAGAAGTCATAAATTCAGACCATTTGTCAGTGGGAACTCTCATGCACCGCTCCCATGTGTTTCTCCCATAGAGATATTTATAACTTTGTAATTTACTGCTGCATATTAAGTGCACTTATACAATGCTGAGGCAGAGTTTGGTTTTCTAACAAACATTTACAATCTCCGCTGCGTCGGCTCCGAAAACAATCTCGGTCCGCATGAGCTGGAGTGCTACTTAAACCCATCTGTTGATTTGCAGCACTGTTCGGCTAAGACACGCCTAAAGGAGCTATATGGACAGGCCATGATAAGACACTGCAGAGAGGCTTTATTGAAAACCAGCATCTTTTACCCACCAGAGCACAAGTAAAAATGCAGTGGCAGGACTTGTTGTTAGTGGTGATGATTGCACTTCGCTTACAGAGCACTATGTCATTTTAAATCTGTTTGCCTATATGTTATAAAGCCACCATGTGAAAGTGCGGTCTTGACCTGCTGAAAAGAAATACTAAGTGAAGCAGCTTTATGAAACTCTGTTAGCACTCTTACTGTATCACAATAGGTAGTACTTTATCTTTTTCAGCCGATATCAACTTTGTGGTCTCTCTGGGCTTAAATCGAGCTTCTATCTTTTACTCTTTCTCGTGGTCCACTTGGCAACACCATGAATCAACAGCACATACAGTATAGGAACCTACTTGTGGCCTTGGTGTTCACGATCACGCGCTGTACGCCTTGTTGCAGCTCGTTAAAGGTGGTACTTTCACTTCCACACTCCTTAATTCACCTTCTGCCAGCATCACCTTCTCCCAGCATCACCGTCTGCCGTTAATGGCAGTGCAGCATATGTCTCGCATACATTCAGAATCAATACATTGGCCTTTGCCTGTCCCAAGAGCAACGAGACGTCACGATGCAGCTCTCGTTTCCACACTGAAACATCTTGTGTTTTGCAAATGGCTTTGAGGTTTTATGTCAGCGCGACTTTACTGTACCTCAAGCCTTCAATAGATCCCATAGGATCGTCACACTGACATATCATAGCGGTTTATTTGCACATCGCTGCGTCAGTTCTTGGTTTGATGTGCACTTCACTGATCGGTGACGCGAGGCTCAATGTGGCCTGAAGCAATGTTGTTGTTTCAAGCTATATGTAACATAAACACAGCCTACAGCTCCCCAGCAGTGCCTTTCAAGGGCGTCCAAAGTCTAGACTCAGATGATGATCAGGCTTTGCCCTCAGGGAGCATTACGCTATTGAAGCGCCAAGTCAAATCAGCTTTGAAATCATGTAAACTAAGACAAGCCTTCAACACTATTGGTACATATGGTTGTTTATAGAACACATTTACATGCACATGCCCCGCCGCAACCCCCACTGCCCCATTTCTCTTTTGTTTCCAACCATGTTATTGATGTAACAACGAAGACGAAAAGCGCTATGCCACACTTAATGTTTGGGTCTTACTTACAGTAGTTGCAGTTATTCCTTTATTGTATTATATTTTAGGCTCCTTTGCAATACACTGCAGTGACCTTTAATTCCTTTGAAAAAATGAAAGAACTTAAGAAAGAAAAATGATTATGAGGGCTAGTAAAAAGTTACATTTAAATGCTTATAACTGCAAAATAAAGAAAGGGCACAGAATGTTGGCAGCTTATTTGTCTTCTGTGTGTATAGTTCGTGGACAGAGACCAAATCAGGTGAAGATATGACGCACCATTGGGTCATCTCTGTAATTGTTGTAACACATTTGAACTTACTCAACTGTGGCTGTGGGTCAGTGCCATGAGGTTGTTTTCCGGTTCACGAGAAGCAGGATTGGAGAGCAGATCCGATGTTGCACTGCAGAGTGGGACAACCTCGGAGTATGGGTCACTGCAGCACACAGTCCTGGGAAGAAACAAAAGAATGGACCAGTTTCTAGGTCAGTTGAAACAGAGGAGTCATCCAACAGGAAAAAACAATCGCTGTTTCAGATGTTTGTCTTATGAGGGCAACCGACAACAAATAATAGTGACAGATCAGTAAGGACGACTGGATGAAAATGATACAATAAAAGAAAATCTGCTTCTTGTTTCACAAACTGAATTATGTCAGAAATAAGCTAGAAATATCTAAAAATCCAGTCTATAATTCTGATCATGAAGCTCAAACTGCAAGAATTCACTTGTGTGGTCCATTACTTTTTTTATATTTATAAAAACACACCCACACCTGTCTAGTACTTCACTTTTTCCGATCTCATTGAGCCACAAAAAAAAGTCTTAGTGACAGTTCTTTTAGTAAGTGAAGCCATATCCTTTCAATGTTTTTGCAAAAATTTCTACAAAACTAAATTTCATAGAGCAAGGTTAAGTTTCCACTCTAACTTTAATGCTGGCCAACGATATTGACACAAAAAAATTCAGTGATGCATAAAAATCTAAATTTAAAGACGGTTTAAATTATGTAATCTCACATCAAGAAACTCGACGGCAGCACATGTACATATGCAGAGGCTCGCCTTTTAATTATGAAGTGCTTCAAGAGGCTGGTTTCACTGCCACCCACTCTGCACTCCGTCAGTATAGAAGCATCAGGTCTATGTTGTACTAAAAAGTCCAATATGGGTATTTACCTTTACATGTGCATTTTGGATCTGAAGAAAAGCAGACCACGATAGGATGGTGCGCCCCAAGGATGTGTGCTCATCCCGCTGCTCCTCATCACCCAGGACACTAAACCATCACGGTTCATGGAGGAATATTCTCCTACTGTCATAAACACACCGAATATGGAACAGAATTGGATGTGTAATTATGCATTTTATGTTGTTTTTATGTATTGACTTTACATCCTGAAAGAGTACTTGAATTTCACTGGAAATCTGTACAATAAGTATCTAACATTATCTCAAACTCGCTTTCCCTTCCAGACAAACCTTCAGGGAACCTCTAATGTATAGCAAACTTCATGCTGTATGTTCATTCGAGATGAATCTTTAGTCTATTCCTCTCCATTAGTTGTGCACTCACCATCTTTTTGAATATTTATCAACCACTTGAGTGGATTGAGTTACCACAAATCTAGGTCATTAAACGCTCTGTGAAACTCATCTTATCTTTGGATGTTCCTAGACGGCGCATGCTATTCCAAGACATCACACGCTTTACATTGCAGACATCCAGCGGACCAATTACCCGTCTCCGTTGCACCGAGCGTCCCAGAAATGCCTGCCTCTTGCTCCCTCCTGAGGGTCGGTCATTGCGCCTTTCCCCAGACCCCAATACGTCACATCTGCCTCCACGGCCCCACTGCCGCGACCGGACGACCATCGCAAAACAAATCTAATGTAAGGCCACTGAGTTACATGCTGTTCACGAGCATCTCTGTGTTCGAATGAGGGCACGGAAACTCAAATGTGGGTTACGAAGTTGATGAGGAATCCAGGTCACTAGGTGGGCGTGTTTTTAGACCACTATGGCGCTATGGCTTCTTCTATTCAGCCTTGCCATTTCTTCATCGCCGGGTTCAAAGCGCAATCTCGGGCAGATTTACGCACATGTATGTATTGTCAGGCCGTATTTACCCTTTGCATGTTGGGATTTGTCAGCATAGAGTTGATGAAATGGGAAGTGATTGGAGCTGTCACAGGTGCTGCGCTGAAACACTCAAAGATATCCGTGGTGCCCTGTGCTTTCTGTTTTACGGCTTCGCACTTACGTCTATCCGGAATTTCATATTTCATTTATGGGCTTAAAATAAATATGTCAATTTAATATTTCAAAAAGCCAAGTATGCATTACAAGGTACAATCCATGGGCCAATTGCAAACAGAAAAAAGGTCCTATGTGTGCAAGAAAAAGCAGGGGAAACGGTTTTTGGTGGTTCTCGAAGTAAATTATAACGACTGCCACTGCTACCTCTACATGAGTAATTCATTTTGTGGATAATCCTGCCTCTGTGTGTCATGCTTGCTCGTAGCTCATGACTCCATCTTGTGGTTTCTGAAGAGGATCAATGTTTATGTAAAAAATACTGCATAAGCCCTCAGGAAACTCATCCCTAAATTGTAGGAGTCGTTCAAGGTCTTCACGGGACAGATGGGGCTTGTGTTTCTAAATATTTGGAGGTGAACCCTCGATTTCTGCATCAATCACAGTGCCCTTGTTGTGGGAGCCCAAAAAGTCCCCCGATCAAGGATAATAAAAGAGCATTTTAAATTGGAACGCAGTCCTTTAAGACAAAAAATAGAATTTGATCTTTTTCTCACCGTGTAGGTCACACTGTTCCCCAGTGCCACGGTATGATTCACTACTTCAAAACAAAACAGTCTTTTGGGTCCATAACAATTCTTCTAAAGTTTCAGAATGATGGCTGTTCCACCAAGACTTCGGAAACTTTAACCCATTTAAAGCTGCTGTAATCAATTTCTTTTCTAGTAGTGGAGCAAATTTCTTTTGCCACCATAGATCTACATTGTAAGCACAGAATTTGTGAAAGAGAAACAGACTGTTAAGGGCTCATTTATCAAGACAGGTGCTAAATAGCCATTTGTGGGCATTGCATCTAATTGGGATTTGAAAGTGCATTTATTACAGTACCCAAAATCATATAAATGAGCGAATGCTGCGTGAGTAAAAAATGTGTAAATGACTTTTGCACGTGCTTCTCGTTTTGCACATGAGCAAACACTTGGTAAATGGCCCCCTTTGTATCTAAAGACAGCACATTATCACCGATCGTGAAAGCAGTCGAAAAGAGTCAGTGTATTTTTTGGCGGTCCACCCACCTCACTTCTCAACTATGTCTCATGCTCAGCTCCTGGCCAAAATATGCATCTAACTTATCCGTTTAGGATGGATAGATACATTGGAAAAATCTTAAACCAGCTACAACAAGTAAATACATGGCATTTTCTCTATAAGATTAGTGAAAAAATCTGCCAATGGAACTAGCACATTTTCTTTTCATGAAGAACCTTAAAATAATATATTGTCTAGGTTGTCTAGGTGGGTGGAATAAGGTAAAAAGGCTCAATTTCAATTGATAACTACTTGTTATATAAGTCATAAATAAAGTCTCTGCAGCTCATAATGTTTTTAGTGCAGCATAAATCTCGCCTTTAATATATAAACTGCATCTCATTTCAAGTAAATTCCGTCTAATGATAAGCTCCTTATAAGCATTAATTCTCCTAAATTAAGACCATACTTGAGTCTACAAAATATCCTA
>OMNZ01058643.1:11101-21611 GCA_900303255.1 Lesueurigobius sanzi | reverse complement strand
CTTCACACCAAGCTGCTTACCTGTTGCAGATTCAGTCTTCCCAGCCTGGTGCAGGTCTACAATTTTGTTTCTGGTGTCCTTTGACAGCTCTTTGGTCTTGGCCATAGTGGAGTTTGGAGTGTGACTGTTTGAGGTTGTGGACAGGTGTTTTTTTATACTGATAACGAGTTCAAACAGGTGCCATTAATACAGGTAACGAGTGGAGGACAGAGGAGCCTCTTAAAGAAGAAGTTACAGCTCTGTGAGAGCCAGAAATCCTGCTTGTTTGTTGATGACCAAATACTAATTTTCCACCATATTTGCAAATAAATCCTTTAAAAAATCAGACAATGTGATTTTTTTTTTCTCATTTTGTCTCTCATAGTTGAGGTCTACCTATGATTACAGGCCTCTCTCATCTTTTTAAGTAGGAGAACTTGCACAATTGTGGCTGACTAAATATTTTTTTCCCCACTGTATAACTTTTCTGAACCTGTAATTGCATGCGTCTCATCAATAAAAAGTACATTTGAAAAAAAAAAAACATGCACCCAATATCAAGTTTCACTTCACTGACCACGGTCTCTGGCCCTCAACGCCACATACACCTAAATATGGGGCCCCTACTGTGGATGAAGCCAAAACCATAAGCAAGAAATCGTCTTAGTGGAGCTGTGTGCCCTAAAAATGTTTAGCTACATATCGCAATCGTATTGTTATACCAATATTGCAATATCCCCTAGTTGAATAGCATGGTGTGCCGCCACTGTTTTCATCTCAGACTTAGTTGAACGTTAGGGCCTGACCTAACCCAATTAGGTTGGAATTGGGTTTGGCAGGATGCAAGGAGAATGTTGGAGGGAAAGTCACCTAGGTTAAGGTTAAGGTTACGATCTGGATGTGGTATTGGAGGTGTCAGAGTTCACAGTCTGGTAGGGCCGCTGTTCCCCAAAACCTTAGTAAGCATACGTGACCAGTCATAGAATCCAGGGACACAACTCGACCCTCAGTTATTCACAGATTCTGAAAGCGTAGTTTCTAAGCTTTCCAACAATATGTAACACATGGAAATCTGTTCATATTTGGAGAAGTTCTGGCAATTTCAATGTAGGCATTTTGCAGATGCTAAAGCAGAGAAATCCTCTTTCTCCCCAGCCTTGTTTGAGCACAATGGCATTTGTGATTTGCATCTCATTACCGTCATCATTTTGTCATTGGCTGAAGCGACTGCCAGTCAAGCAGTTGGCGGTGACGTAGCACAGTGATATAGCGCTAAGAATATTACCAAATAGAAATATCGAAAGAAAGTAGATGGTTTGAGAGAGGAGTCAAAGAAGCCATATTTGTTCAAAACAGAATCCATCCATGAATCGCAACGATGAACTTAGGTTTAGATCCAGTCTATAACAACATACTGAGACAGAAACCTGTCTACAACAACAAACTTTAGACTGAAACCACCGCACTGTTATGCTAATGAGCCTGCACTGGGTGATGCAGGGCTATAGGGAAGTGTCAACAGCCTTAGAACACAATCCATGGTGAGACAATAGAGAGGTAGCGAGCCTTATTAAGTATGAATAGGCTAAGATGTTTTCCAGCCTTTGGTACCAAGAGCGGAGGGACTTGGAGGGTAACTCCTCCTTCTGGTTTGCTCTTAACCCTAATGTTGTGTTCCAGTCAAATTTGACCGATTTGAAAGTGTTATCTCTGAAAAATGAATGGGGGAGACTACAGTTTATGTAAAAAAAAAAAAAACTGAGCTCAATACATATTTGTATGTATTAACATTGATATTGGAATATTGTGAAGTGCAATTTTGGGATAATTTCCCTACTTTTGACCAGGAACACAAAAGGTGTGACTTTGTGACTTTATAAAAAATTTAAGTGGTGTCAAAACAAATGTCCTTGGTAACTTTGAACCACAGTAGTCTGAGATAAACAGTATACTTTTTCTACTACTTACAGTAAAAATAATCCAGAAATGATGTTTCTTAGAACTCAAATTCAGATCAATGAGACATACAGGCCATGAATAACAAACAGAAATAGTGATAATATATAGTGAGTGACATATTATGTGTTATTACAGTTTTTTATGATGAGTTTAAATGGAACAGACATTTTTGACCAGGAACACTAAATTGTTGAACATGAAATGAACACAACACGAGGGTGAAGAGACCCACAAACGTGTTCAAGTCTTTATTCGCTGGACTTAAGGTGGACACACACTACACGATTTTCTAGCCCGATTTTGCAGCGATTTTCAGTCGCTTCGAGTCTTTACGAGTCATGCCTTGTTGAGGGCGGTCGCAGTGAGTCGTGTCGCGTAGTGTGTGCGGGTCAACAACTCGACTCGCGTGTGTAATGTGAGCAGCAGAAAGACGCGATTAGACCCAGTCACAGTAAATATGAAGCCGATTATGGACGCACAGGAGAGGCGTGGCCTGTTTTACCGAGGCGCACATGACACACGGGAAGCAGGTAGCAACAGAGCGGGTTAAACACGGAAAATACATGAATACGAATCTGCCTTTTCATTTATATCATGAACAAAAGCGCAAACAAACTTTAACACTCACGGTTTTCAGCTAGCTCCTCTCTCGGGGCTGGTCCTGTCAGTCCGGCTTCTTTTCATCTTAATCCACTCAAAAACGTCCCTTCTCTCCACCGCTTTTTAATTTCCATTTGAGAGGAAGACACAGCGGCACAGATAAAACTTTACCTGATGGTAATTCATCTATCTTATCGTCTGCGCAGAGTTACATGAGTTGTTGTTTCAGGTCCTCATCATAATAAAGCAGTGCCTCGTGCTGGAACATTGGGGACTTTTATTTTGAAGTGTCAACGGAAGCGTTTAGTTAGTTGTTTAGTCCGACACTTCAACTACAAAGTACAGATGAAGACTGAGGAATCTTGGCCCACGATGGACAACTCCTGTACGTCTGAGAACCTACACAGACGCTAAGAATACTGTTTGTTTTCTCTGCTCAAATGCTCAAACGCCGGAATGGCCAGTATGGAAATGAACTGTGCCCACTGAATATCCTGGAAATACACCCGATTTTCAAACACAGAATGTATGTTTTTAAAGATACCAACACTGTTATATGAAACATGGAGCGGCTTCTCCGTGATCTCAACTAACAGATTCAGAAAAAAAAATGAAAATCCCTCATTTTGTGTGCTGTCGACTTGTGTCCCTCATTTCCACGGCCGGTCACACATGTGCCCACGCAGAGATGCCTATGGTTTCTTTCAGTCTTCAGTACCAAATTTGCAATACATTACAGAGATGCAAGCTGCACATACATCTTCCTCTTCATCCGTTTCTGCTGTGTACATACATAAAAGTGTGAACAGATGGTCGGTCCATCTGCACAGCTACAGAAACACAGAAACATATGTACATCTATTTGCAATACACATTTTTGATTATGCGCATGTTGTTATTACTTCATGTCCCAAAAACATATTGTCTTCTTTTTTTTTTTTTGTTAAGTAAAGCTCGGCTAGTTTTTAATTATTCCGCAGTGACATCTTGTACAGTGGTGGCGTTGAGCTGACAGCAGTGTGAAAGTCTCTATCTTTCTCTCTCCCTGTTTTGCTTTTATCCTCTTATTCTTGAAGGCGCCTAATGAGCGTGTGCCGAGGGCCGCCATCTCGCTGCCCTTAAATCAGTAATTGGTTTGAGCGCCCGAGACTGTCAGGAAATTAACACATCACACGCTGACAGCTGTTCATTTTTTTTCCATGGCATGTGTTGCTGTGTGAATGAGCGCGGATTCTTTGGGCTGAACATCTCAAATGACTGATTGCTAATCAACAGGCCACTCTCAAGGGCACATGGCTGTCTCGGGCTGCTTGTCTTTCTGTGGGCAAAGTAAATAAGAAGGTGAGTAAAGGGAACATATGTGAGAGTCAGAGACGGCATTAGCGCACAGGTGGTATGAAAATAACAGGCTGGAAAATCACTGAGGTAAAGCAATTGCGTTATATAAAGCGTGTGTGTTAAGTAAAGAAAGTAAGTTAGCCTGAAAAGCCATTTTAAAACAAGTCTTTGGGACTTCTGGTCATACAGGAGGGGCCTTAACACTCGGAAAATAAGGTTTTATCTTCGTCAGAAAACGAAAATGTATTGATCACCCGTAGACCACAGATGTCCATTTGTCTGTGTTGTAACCCCCTCGATGGCAACTCTGTCCTGAAATTCACCCATTAGTTTTGAATTAGTCCAAACTGTTTTGTGCTGGTTCAGACTGGTTTTGGACTTCCCCATACTAGATTTGGTGTAACCACTGCTGTTTTTTAAGTCCATCAATCAATCAGTTTTTGTAACGCCCAATATCACAACAGGAGTAATTTCAGAAGTTGGTGCAAACACAAAACAAGTCAATATAAAATATCAAACAATGAAATGTCAGCCTTGGGTTTCCCACATCCTTAGCCCCTCCCCCGCGGCAAGCAAAAACTCAAGAAAACCACGTGGGACAAAACGGAGAAACCTCGAGGAGAACCACAGTGGGGAAGGGATCCACTCCTATGGACGGACGGGCCAGATGGTTCTCAGGCCGACGAGTCCCGTAGCTGTGTCCAGCCAGAGCTGCAGAGGCCACCGCCGCCAAGCCCCATGATTGAACAACGGCAGTTGGTGTTGGTGCCTCCCCATCCAAACTAGACGTTTTGGAATACTATCTCCCTAACCCTCAAGACAGAGTCTTGTTTCTTAATTTTGTTTAAAAAAAATAAAAAAACATTTACTTCTCGGTGTAGCACAATATTTATAACAAAAAGTGTTTTAAAACTAATGTGAATGTGGTGGCTTATGAGAGCTAATGACTTAAACACATTTTAAAATAATTACAACTAACAATTTGATGAGATAAAATGGATTTTCATTTCAAGATCCAATTTGCACATCATTCTCTCACTTTTGAGATGCTGAGATTGAGTGACCAAACTCAATCGATGTTTCTAGGTTAGGTTCAGTCCTGGCCAAGCATTCGTTTATGTATTTATTTATTTTCAAGAATGTTAAGAGATTATGGACATTTTAAATCTAAAATTGTAAACTGAGCAGCAAATCAATGAAAAGCAATTGAAACTCGGCACTCACTTTGCTGCTGTTGCCGTCATGAAATACCAACTGGCATTCTGTTGCTCTGTTATGACTTCACATGCATAACCTCTATAGGCTTTCTCTCATCTAACCAAGCTCTGTGACAGATTCAAACACATGCTTTCTGACTTCCACAGGTACAAAGACATGAAAAGGAACTAAAAGAAAAATCATACATAATGTGACAAAGTGTTTCTTTGACCTTATCATTTCTGTTTGATAAATACAATAATACATAATATTGGCTTTGCACCCGAGATGCCGTGTTGATGAATTCTCTATGCACGTGTGCAGTGTGCAGCAGCGTGCACGTGAGCGTGCACAAGCTCTTGTCTCAAATGAGATGAGAGAAAGTGAGAACGAGTCCAGGACATCTTATAAATCCCTCAAAAACTACAGCCGGATAATAGCCCAATTAACCTTTTCATTCTTCCCACTCGTCAGCGAAATCCTTGCCCTCATCTTTTTTTTCTTCATAATAAAATGAACTTCCATTCCTCATCCACCTTCTGCCAGATCGGAGCTAAAACGTAAAGTGCTTGACCCTTTGCACAATAAGGATTTGTACAAAAATAACCTGGTTTTATTCTTGTAATGTGATTTCCGAGCCTAACATCTCCTCTCTTTTTTTGTCTGCGCCGACCTTATTTATGAGGGTAACTTGGTGAAGGTCTAGCGCCTGGATGAGAGAACAGAGTACAGGAGGGGAGGGATTAGGGGCTGGAGGGGTCAGGGAGACAGCATCCAAATGTACTGTAGGAGGACATATACAAAACCTCCACAAGGTGAAGTCCCGGCTGCGGTTTGGAGCTTTGGGGGATGGATGCAAGGTCTCATCTTGTTTTTGTCAAGAGTTTCTTTGCAATATGGAATGTACTGAATAGTTTGTGTTTTTCAAAATGTCCCTGTATGTGTGTTTTTTGTTATATATTTATTGTTTATTTGGTTGGGACAGTGCATGTTAATGAACACACATGAGAACCATGCATGTAAACACACCACTCTGGGTCGTAGCCTTGGGCTAATTTTCATCCGTTGTCCCACACTCATACACACAAACACACTCTCATTCATCCTGATCTATTGTACATGTTTTTAGTGGTAGGGGAAACCGCAGCAGCCGGAGGAAACCTACACAGACACGGGGAGAACATGCAAACTCCACACAGAAGGCCCCGTCCTGGCCCAGGAGCAAACCCAGGACCTTCTAGCTGTGAAGCACGAGCGCTAACCACTCTGCTACCGTGCCTGCCAATGTTAAGTCCATTTACATCTTGTTTTTTTTTATTATCAATGTCATTAGTTAAAATAATCACTTAATTGCTGTAGCATGTTTGTCAAACCCATAGCTGTGTTTTTTTACAAAGTCAGTATTTGTCTTTGTAAAAACATGCAGTTATTGTGATAAAAGTTGTATATAAGAAACAAAGTCCAGACAGCTTGGCCCAAGAAGAATGGCTTGATTTAGAATATTATTAAGTAAGTTGTTTTTATTTTTTATTTAGTCTTCATTTTGAATTATGTTCTTTATGTGGATACATAGTAAAAATAAAATAACATGAAAAAAAAATAATTCAAAAAGGAGTAGGTAGAAGTAAAAACGTATGTTTCCTACTCCTAAACTGTATTTACCCGTAACAAATTATGAATTAACACCTGATTCATCATGAACAATTAATTAATTAAGTGTGACTCATACTTTTTAAGTTCTTCATTTTGTATGATTATTTACCCTGTATGTGGGTGCAGTGCTTGCCGTATGGCACAGAATATTTTTGTATGGCTCAAAATAAAGTATTCAATCAAATACCTACTTAACTTTAGTGCTTAACTTCTAATCAATAGTTCTTCAGCTACTTTGGTTATTCTTAATTAACTATGAAGTAACAATGTATTAACAGCCTACATTTAAGAAAAGCTCACAAAAATGATGCAGGGAAGTATTCATTTGTAAATGTTTATATGAAATAATCATTAATAAATGATTAATTAAATCATGGTCTAATATAGTTGTGGGTTGTTCATTTCCTGTTGTGGGTTGTCTCAGGCTAACTCTGGTACAATGCATCAAATGGCAACATTTATGTTATAATTGTACATGGTCCCTTTTAAATAAATAAATAAAGTAAAGCAAAGTAAAGAATCTAAAGATGTGGTTTTAAATTGTTAATTCACAGTTAATTACGTATAATAATAATGCATTGGTTTTATGTAGTGCTTTCTGAACACTCACAGATGCTGTACATGGCATTATTCATTCACTCCAGACTTGGTGGTGGTGAGATACTCTTGTAGCCACAGCTGCCTCGGGGTAGACTGACGGAACACACTACATTTACCCAGGCTTCCTGGCATTTCCCCGGCGGTCTCCCATTGTGGGCCGCCAGTGAAATGAAGCGTCTAATCCAAGGGTCAGGAACCTTTTTAGCAAAAAGAGCTGAAAAAGTCACATATATTAACATTTATTTCTGTGAGAGCCATACCATACAACATATATATATATATATTTTTGCAAGGTTGTTATACTGGAGTTATCCAATACAACAAATAGTTCTTACACGGGGTGTAACCATTTAGTTATGAAATAATAAATATTTATTATTAGGCAGTATTTATGATCTGTTTTGTCCCAAAGTGTGAACAGCCACTTGTTAAGTTTCACTTTGACGCCACAGAGCAGCCTTTGGTATTTGGATTGTTCATGGGCAACTTTATGTTCTTACATGTTGGGAAAAAAAAGATTTTTTACCTTGATTGGACAATGCACAGGTGGAGAAGAACACTGGTCTGGATCTATTGTACAGCTGGATTGTTACACACAACGTGGTCATCTTCAGGAGAACCCGAAACAAGCCCACACTGATTTTTTAATTACTATGAAATGTAACCCATATTACTCATTGTGTTAAGAAATACCAGCTAAGATTTATCTGAGAGCCACATGCAGTCATCAAAAGAGCCACATCTGGCTCCCGAGACATAGGTTCCTTACCCCTGGTCTAATCTGTGTCGAAATGCAAAAATGAAACAAGAGTTTATTATGGTGTTATAAGTAAGAAGTTCCCATAGACCAGAGCGGAGGAGCTCTATGGTGACAAATATCAACACATGAACACAAGTGGGACACTGTACTTTACAGTAAACAGTTGTGCATTTCGCCAGCGGTCTCCCGTCGAAGTACTGACCAGGCCCTGCCCTGCAGCTTCCGAGGTCTGGCATAGCAAAGGCGGTATCATTATTATTGTTAAAAAATAACCAAAGCATCTGTAGAACTATTGATTAGAGGTTTATTTACTGTAGTAGTTAAGTAGTTACTAAGCATGAGTCATGCTAAGTTAATGAATTGTTCATGATGAACTGAGTGTTAATTCATCTTTTATTAAGGCTGAATAAATGGTAGTTATTATAAAGTTAATTCATTAGTCTGCGCTGCTTTATGGGATAGGTCAAGACAGAGCACATCATACCCATTGTATTTCCACGGACAATGCAGTGTGATACAGAGAATGCCCCATAGGCCTACACTTGAAAGAATATCTCAGGCTCTCCCCGAGTTTCCCTCAGGACCTGAGTGTTGGTCTACGTGTCGGCTTCATCTGAGAACTGTCACCGGATACAAAGAAGTCTATTTGCCCCTTCCCAGTATGTGCGAGCGTTAGCATGAAAATGTGTTTGCATGTCTGAGTGACACCCCAAGGGTAGAAAACACACTTATGGGAGGAAAGAGGGATGAGACAAAGAAAGCGCTTGTGATATTTCGTGATTTTGACAAGCCCCCTGCCAAGGTGAAATTGCGTCTTGATGCTCGTCTGTGGCGCGATGTGACTGTGTGGCTCTCCCCGCGTCGCCCCGTACATGAAGTTAGTGTTGTTTTCAATCTCATCTCTTTTCAAATGTGGCGTTATAGGGGCCGCGAGGAGAGGTGGCTGGCGTGTTGGGTGAAATTGGACTGCCTCTATCCATTATTGTAAACATCATCCCACCAGACAGGCAAGCAGGTCGCGGGGACGCAAAGGATGTAGGAAGAGCGCCCGCCTGGGAGAGAACCTGCTAAAACGCATCCATTAGGGGCCATACTATTTTTTGATTTACATGTTGAGACTCCTTAAAAGTGTCACATCCACTGCCTCTCGCTGCCTGCCTCCTTCGCTCTGCCTGGCTATCACATGGCTCCCTCCGATTCAGGAAAAAAAGGAGGAAAAAAAAAACAGTCTTCTCCTTTGCCTTCCTTGCTGCTCCTGCGCCCTTGTTCCCAAGCGAGGAAATATCCCCTTCCTTAGTATCAAGGGCAAAATAGCACAAAGCACCTCAGTAGTCTGGTAAATAATAGGCAGCCAATGGCATGTGCCGGTGCGTAGCTCATTATAGTGTATGCACAACTTAATGACCTTAACGTCAGAGCAGCCCGCAATCATCTGTCATGGCAGCAATTAATTTCTTACGTGGCCCACAATGGTGGCAGACCATTTAAACTTTCTCCAGTCACATTGTAATTTGTACTGTGCATAGAAACAGAATCTACAGTATGTGTGACAAAACCCGAGCTAAGTAGATAAAAAAACAACAACAATGAAAAAAATAACCATTCATTAAGTGAGTGGATCGACAGAATAAGATGCAAAAGTGAGAGGTGGAGAGCAAAGTCAAGGTTGAATAGTAATTAGCAGAATAATGTGGCATAAGAAGTGGGAATACATTAACCTTAAACATGTCTAAAGCAACAATAGAAAAACACATTCAAGGTAGGCTTCAATAATTATTTATAGAACAAAGTATTGCAAATGATTTGAGTTCTCGTGTGAAAAACCAGGAGCGAGGGGGAAGAGAGCAATGCACAAACACTTTGGAGAGACCTTTTTAACAGCAATAAGTCAATTCTCAGTGACGGGGTTCCACAGGGATCCAAGTTCAGGCCGATCTGATTCTAGAGGTGGGCAGTGTATCAAATTGGTTGTTTGGAAGATCGAGTATAGCTTCGGTGTCAAGAAATCAACAAAAAGTGACAAAAACATCTACGAAAATATACAAATTAAGTATATGTAATCTCTCAAAAAATGGTGCAGTAGTGTTTTTTCTGCATGTTTGTTATTCAATTCAAATCAAATCAAAGTTACTTATAAAGCGCTTTTCACACAAAAATGAATTGTTTATTAAAGACAGCACTTTTCTCACCAGTTTTCAATAATTATAAATCATTGAGATATTGTATGGGGAAATATACCTTAAATTAAAATTTTATTTGTATAGCCCAAAATCGCAACAAAGTCGCCTCACAGGGCTTCACAAGAAAAAGAAAGACAATTAGTGAATATTAATAGTGCTGGAGAATCCCCTGTACTTAGACCCTCCTTCTCAGCAACTCAAAAACCCATTGGGACAAAAGGAGAAACCTCAGGGAGGTCCACAT
>OMNZ01058608.1:0-24415 GCA_900303255.1 Lesueurigobius sanzi | reverse complement strand
AAGCCAATATCAGCTCAAGTCAGACCTGCAGATTGACCATAAGCACAAGATGGCTGCCCTTCATTACAAGTTCCTGAATAAGATTTTATTAGATTTTTTATTTTTTTTATTTTCTAGTTTTAGAAAATAAAAATTTTGGGCGACAGTTGGTAGAGCGGGTCGTCTCATGATCGGAGGAAGGTCGGGAGTTCGAATCCCGGCTCCTGCAGGTGCAGACTGTCATTGTGTCCTTGGGCAAGACACTTCACCCAATGTCTATGTGTGAGTGGTTGGTGGTGGTCGAAGGGACCGTTGGCGCAGATGTGAGCAGCCTCGCTTCTGTCAGTCTGCCCCAGGGGAAACTGTGGCTACAATAGTATCTTACCACCATCAGCATGGAGTGAATGAGCCCCCTCCCTTTCATGTGTGAAGCGCTTTGGGTGTGACTATGTCATATGAAAAGCGCTATACAAATAACATTTATGCATGCCTTAAAGTTATAGCCTTTATTTATTACTATTTTATTTTTTTCTCCATAGTTTATTATTTATCTTATTTTATATCTATATTTCTGTTTCATGTTGCACAAGTCAAACCAAAGTAAATTCCTAGTCTGTGAAACCGTCATTGACAATGGCAATAAAATCTATTAAAAAAAATAGCAAAAGCATACGATTGGTGTGTCTTTCTTCATTTTGAGGAGGTGGATTGACTCTGTGCACAACGTTCAAATCAAGCTAGCGCTTCTCGTTAGCATAGACTACTTAGCTATGTATGGTGTTACAGCCACACCTATGGGGCTAAGTAGGCTATGCTAACGAGTCGTCGGCACCAGAACCGTAAATGAAAGTGGTGTCCATGGAGCTAGCGCTATCTTGACTCAAACGTTATGCACAGAGTCAATCCACCTCCTGGAAATGAAGAAAGACGCACAGAATTGACCCCTAGAACATCAACCAGGTGAAAATGGCCAAGCGTAATACTGTAGAGCTAAAGCTACAATGCTAGCTGAGTGGTTGGGATTGCTAAGAGATGGAGAACGTGAAGAGAAAGCTACAATTACAGCCACTGCATTGCTGAGCGCCGTCAATAGACTCTGTAGCAAATAAAATCATTTCTTGGGAAGGCTTTCCTGTAGTGGGACTTTGGAAGGCCTGATTGCGTTTCTGATGTAATGCACATGGGGTCACTCAGTCACTCTTGTTTGCTTATATTTTGGTTGTACAGTGAAACAGCGAAGTGGCAAAGAATGAAGAAAAATCGGCCCCGCATTAAAGCCCCGGTGGTCCCGCTCTGAAGCCGAATATCGAATGTCACTGATGGATGCAGGCAGTACCCAAACATACACTGTTTTATTTTTCTTCTTTTTTTTCATGTTTCCACTTTGGCTCAACGTCTACCTCATGAGCTTCGCAAGTGCTCCGTTATATATGTTTCTGTCAGAAAGCTCTCAGTCGTACAGGAGTTTTCCATCGTAGACAAAACAGAACCCTAGATGTGCCACCTGCAGCTAAAAGATAGTTAGTTGGGGATAAAACCTCTTGTGGTGAGAGCCGGAACATTTTCAAGTACTAGTATTATGCAAAAACGGATTAAGAGCTTTTCTTTATGTTGCGTTATATAGTTATTTGAAAACTTTATTGCTAAGGCACAACTGTATCTACTCACATCATCATCATATACTTATTTACTTAAGAACATTTTACTCATTTCTGTTTCTACTTTTTGCTGTGTGGGCAGTTATAGTTACTTTTACCAATGCAGCTTGAAAGCCCTGTTCTTGATTTGAGACTGCCTTTTGATAAGCTTTCTTCTGTCAACACAAAACGACCGATTACAGATGGCTTTATCCGCGTTGTTTAGTCGCTGACACGTCTGCTTGTCTGCGTCCGTAGGTGTCTTTGCATACACATGTTTAGGAGTCATGACTGCTTTTAAAATAGAGGAGACGCAATTAGCACCGAGGCACCAACAAGGCCCAGGCCACCCACCGAAGACACAAACACGGCTTCAGCCTCAACTTCAAGGGAAACGTGATACAGTTTGATCAAGGTTTCTGTCGTTTGAAGAAGAGAGACCATTTATTGAACCCAGTGTTAGAAATATGTGGAGATATGAGCAATGATGAGTTTGATCTTTTAATGTTTTAATACACTGGTTGCATTGTATCCTCACATTACAGCACAGTAAAGCACTTCTAGCAGCCTTTTTCTCAAATGCTCACTGCTGATTGTTCCATAGTATAAGCTGCAAGGTCACAATGTTTGAGTCATGATGATTGGGAGACAAAATATTGTGATTTTACGATATGCATGATTATCAGAATTTTAGATCACTGGTACTGTCTAAACTCTCACAAAAGGCAAACAAACATGTAAAATTTGTATATTTATTTAATGGTTGTAATTGGAAACCAATTGAAGATTCAGTCTATGTTAAAACACAATAAAAGGTAATAAAAAATAAATAGACTATTGATTATTAATAATAACAATGCATTGGTTTTATATAGCACTTTACACAGCATTATTCATTCACTCCATACTCTGTGGTGGTAAGCTATTATTGTAGCCACAGCTGCCCAGGGGTAGAATGATGGAAGCAAGGCTGCCAATCTGCACCATCGGCCCCTCCGACCACCACCAACACTCACTCACTCTACCCAGGCTTTCTAGCATTTCCCCGGTGGTCTCCCATCCAAGTACTGACCAGGCTCTACCCTGCTGGGCTTCAGAATATTAATATTGTTAGTCATACCTAAAGTTATGTGGTGTGGCTTTCAAAATATATCTTATAATAAGATATTCCATATCTGATCTGGACTGGTGATTTCCATGCGGCCAGCTTCTTTTGGGTCTGCAATGTAATGCAATTATCATGTAAAGATGGATGAGATTTTAACTCATTGTCGAGGGAACAACTTTATAACATGGTTAAAAGCTTGAAAAAGTCGATGTAGCATGTTAACGCTTAATACTAGGGCTGAAACAACTAATCGATTAATCGTCAACTAATCGATTAGTAAAATAGTTGTCAACTATTTTAGTAATCGATTAATCGTTTCTGGGATTTACAGACTCAGACAGAGTAAGAATTACATCAAAATTGTGTATTTTTTGTGAAAAAACTATGTTGACTCTGAAGGCATTGGTTATAGTATATTTTTGCTCTGATTGTTCCAAATCTTGGATCATAATCTAATCCGAGCAGAAAGAGGACTCTCTCGCTCTCACTTTTACAATCCCAGAGTGACTTTTAGAGGTTCTTAGCTTTCAAATGAGGAATGACATGTGGAACTTGTACAAAGAGCATCTAGCCTGTACAAACATTACCTTTAACTTTACTCCATCAAGACGTCCTCAAACGGTGTCACTTTAGCTTCATGTGCAAAAAGCTTTTAACAATTACACTTTCCATACACCTTTTTGCACCAACCGATTAATCGATTCATCGTAAAAATAATCGGCCGATTAATCGATTACCTAAATAATCGTTAGTGACAGCCCTAATTAATACCATGGTAATCATAGAAACCGGTTAATCTTGACGTCTCCAAAAACCAAACATGCGCCTGATTCTCAACGAGACACTGACACGTTTTTGCACTGGATTATCAAATGAATGCAAAAGAGCAATGCAGCAATCCACTTACTGTATCTCATGGAGACGAGCTCATGATGTCCCACTACCAGCAAAGTTACAAGTCAGGCCTGAGGAGATGGGGAGCCCTCTTACAGTAGTGCTGTTAACCGTTTCTACCCAATAACACGCTCACAATGAAATGGATGTATGTAATTTAGTTGGTAACATCGGTTATGCAGTATGGCTTTAAGAAGTCTTGGATTCTCTGAACTCTCTATAACCATGAGTCAGCCAGGTTGATCCAGTGATAATACACGTTCGGATTTCACTTTCGTAATCAATGACATCTGTCTATAATTTCAGCTTCTTCCAGTATTTTGTCTTCATTTGCTGGACCATTTTATTTGATTATATTTTGGCCGTTTTCTTGGCCCTAAAAAGGTTGAACAGGACAGTGTGAACTCAACATGAAGAGCAGGACCTCGCACAGTTTCGGATCTGGGAATTCAGAGCCTCGCGTGTGAGCCGACTAAACTCACTGCCGTTACGCAACACAGGGTGAAATTTATCGCATTCTTGTAAATGCTTATTTCGTCATCTGAGATCATCAGCTTTAAGGCGGGACACTGCAGGTGAATGTGAGTGACATCAAAGTGAAGCTTTGGCTGGATATTACTGGCATAAATATGAGAAAAAAAATGTCTGGCAAACTGGCCCAAAGCCTGAAAACTGTAATAAATTTAGTTTTGCCTGTGTCTCCCCTTAATCAATTATTATTAAGTTATTAAGTTCAATGGGCCTCATTCATGAAACAAACTTCATGACATTCATGACGCAAATTTGTCCTTAAGGCCGACTTAGGAATTTTTTGGCATTCACTAAATTTTTTTTCTTAGGTGAAAGAGTTCTTCTGGAAAAACAACTCACAGTCAGGAGGACTCTTACGCACGCTGCCACAGAAAAAATGGAGCCAAAAATTCTAATTCTACAAATTATTTCATTTAAAATTATATTTTTTTGAGAGAATGATAGTGATCAGTGTCGGTATAGAGCAGAGATAGTTGGTGTAAATCAGACGTTCACAGGTGACAGCTGCAGCTTGTTAGAAGCCACTCTGCTCTGGGTCACATGTGCCACGATCTCAGGACGGTACTTTAACCGAAATACAGGAGGCTGTTTACTATTGATTTAGTTTAGTTTATTTATTTATTTGAGCAGTAAACATTATGCTCAAAAGGAGTAGGCTGACGCAAAAGAGCTTATAAGCACCTACCCCAACATCCATACAATAAAATGTGTCATTTCGACGTCTGTGGTGCAGTTGATGGGCCCCGCTGTGTCGAAGCTGGTGATGTAGAGCAGAGAGCCGTTCCTGTAGTGATCTGGCCCCTCCACCTCCAGAGACGCCTTTGAAAACGTGCTGGGACCACTGTTCACCAGCTCATAGACCAGCAGTATCTGGGGCCCGATGTCGTCCCCATCCGTTTGAGCAATGTTTTTTTCTTCTTTTCTCCTTTGTATGTCGTATTTAATTCTGTTTAAAAATTGCTCAAATAAAAGATGATGATGATGATTAGAGGAATACAAATATTGAATACTCAAGTAGACCAAAAAAGTGCATGGTAAAAATACTTGTGAAAAAGTCTTATTTGTAGTAGTAAGTAATGTGAAATGTACAAAGAATACAGGGAATTTAGGGAAAATGTATTTGTCTCTTCAAAATATTTTCGAGGTAAAACGTATGTGATAAAATTACTCTCATTACTGCCTCATGTTCTTGTCATGCCCATATATGGAAGTTTAGAAGGCGTGTCTTTGTATTTACATAGTCAATGTAATGTAGATGTCCTGATAATGAGGGGAGTGGTGTTCTTAGTGACACGTTCATGAATTTGGAGCATCTCTCTTTAAGAAGGGGTGCCTACCTCTGTTCCCCAGTCCCTATGTTCCCGGGGGGTATCAGGGAACAACCACTAGACGCCAGAGGTACATATGTGTTCCCCGACAGCCTAATCCTAACCCTGTACTCGAACCTTAACACTCTTAATCTTAACCCTTAACCTTACTCCTAGGAAAAAACTGCTGCGATACGCTGAGCTAAGCGTCTGGAGAACAAAGGTACAGTATCACTGGCGTCTAGAGGTGCCGTTGGGCCTCATTCATGAAACAAACTTTCGCACAAATTTGTTCTTAGGGCCTACTTAGGAACATTTTTGGCATTCACAAAATGTGTTCTTAGCTGAAAGAGTCCTTCTGGAAGAACAAATGCTATGGAGGATTAGAAGTATTTACATAGTCAATATGATGTAAATGTCCTGATAATGAGGGGAGTGGTGTTCTTAGTGTCATGTTCATGAATTTAGGGCATCGCTCTTTAAGAACAGTTTTGTCTTTTTAGAACGCTTCGTGAATCAGACCAAGTTTTTCCAGAAACTTCTTAAAGTTGTACAGAAGAACTTTTAATTAATAAAATGAATGGGGCCCATTCTTCCTATATCTGTTTTATGTGAATGTCTGGTTCCAAATACATTCAAATTCCTTATGGTCCACTTTCAATCAAACCCCTCAATTTGAGAACCACTATTATTACATTCCAAACCTTTCATGTGTTTGCTGAATTCACTCATCATTCTGGTATACAACTTTGTGAAAGTATAGATGTGGGACGCTGCGACTTCAAAACGTTTGGCTGCATCAACTGGAATGCTAAATATTTCCACTTGTTTGGTGTGTAAGGGCAAGAGCAAGTGTCTCAAACTACGCATTAGGCCCATAAACACTTTACAGAGAGTGTTGAAAAGAAAGTTTCCAAACCCAAAATCAGTGGTTTTCAGATCCCAGGGGCTGTGCTGCCTTTGACTAAACAACATTATAATATTGCTTTGCTTTTCGCGATGCAACTGCTCGTTTTGTTGTTTTTTTTTCCCTCACGGGCCGCGGCAACCCCAGAATCACAACTGGCAATGCCCTAAACACACAGCGCGCTCTCTAATCCCGCAGCTCGACAGCCCACTTAAGCCTTTCGAGAGACAAACTGACCCGCGGAGCGTAATTGCATCCACATTGCTACTGTTTGAGGGCGCAGCCAATAGCCCAGACGCTTCAAAGCCCGCGGGGGAATAATAGGAAGGTGAAAGAGGTGTTTTCACTGCGCTAAATTGTACGGAGGAATAAACACGCGCATAGTTGGAGGAGATTAGGATCCACAGATTAGAAATGGCTTGTATAATGTTTACGGACGCTCTTGGCTAAAATGCAGTGTCTGTAGAGGTTGGTGACAGCGTCCTTTAGGCAGTGATGGATAGATGATAGTTTAAAGGTACACTGCGTAACGTTTTGTATCATATTGTTGCCCAGCAGTACGAAACATGCTCCTAATGACCAGCTAGACACACAAAATGGTATTTTCGCAGTGGGTAATCAAAGCAAGGATTTGGATGATGACCTACAGCCTTTTTAAATGTCATATAGTCAACATCTCCACCGAGACGAGCTGGAGACGTACCCGGTCCCAGGAAAGATACAAGTCAGGTCTCTTAACTTTTTACTATTTATTTTGTCTATTGTGGTTAAGAGTTCAGGACCAATGTCAAAGTTGTTTGCCCAGGACCAATGTTACAGCCAGCCAATCAGGGGTCAGTTTTGCTACATAAGGGGAGGGACAGTCTGCTTTGAAAACTTTAGGAACAGGGAATGGTCTATTTTGGATAGCTCTATGAGTTGGTTTGTCTGAAAATATGTCTTAAAGATTTCCCTGTTCCTAAACTTAATTTTTGTCCCGAGCCGACTATCTAGCAAAACTGACCCCTGATTGGCTGGTTGTAACACTGGTCCTGGGCAAACAACATGACATTGGCCCTGGACTCTTAATTACTTGGTGGTATCAGGAGCATCATACTCTGTTGTTGAAGTGTAGGATGTTTCGTTCTTCATCCAAAGAAAGCCTTCATCTACAGAGTACAGATGAAGGCTGAAAAATCTTTGCCTACGATCTTCAGAATAAGGTCATTATTTATTGGACTTATTCAACGTTTCTCTATAGCAGGAGTGCCCAAAGTTTTTTACATGGAGGACCAAAATAGAATGCAGTATGGAGGGCCAAAAGTAGCAGGCGAAGGGCCAACGCCAACTGTTTTTCATGTAGAAAGACCAAATACAAACGGATCCCTTTACTTACTGTGCTGCTCAGTAGGACATGCTGGTCTATGGCTATGGTCTATTATCATGAATAAAGAAGCCAGGGGAAGCTCAAATGAACTTCCAAAGGCATTAAGTTACAGACGAGACATTCCCTTAACATGTAAAAAAAAGTTTACACACCCTGCAGAGTTGATACTTAGCCCCCACTTTGGCAAGTTTCACAGCTTGTAAACACTTTTGTAGCTGCCAACACTTTGTCAATTCTAGTTTGGGGGATTTTTGCCCATTTTTCATAACAAAAGTCTTCCAGAACTGAGAGGTTTCTGGACTGACTTGAACACATTTTGAAGGCCTATCCACAGGTTTCTTCAGACTGCACCTCTAGAGATCGTCCATCATCGATGTTGAGGTGTGTTCAGGATTATTATCCATTTGGAGAAGCCATCCACTTTTTCACTTCAGCTTTTTCAAAGATGGTGGTACGTTTTCTCCAGGAATTTGTTGGAAATGAATTTAATTCATTCTTTCTCTAAGCGTGACATGTTCCTCGGGCCACTGGCTGCAAAACAAGCCCAAAGCATGATGGATCCAGCCCCATAATACTCAATAGTTAGAGATGCTCATTATGGCCTAAAAGTTCTTCTGTGGCATCTGAAAGTTTAGAATAACATCTAGACCAGGGGTGCCCATTACGTCGATCGTGAGCTACCAGTAGCTCGCCAAACAAACAGAGTTTTGGCCCTGCGTATGGTGGACCCAGAGTGCCAAAACTATAAATAAATATCTGTGGCCTGCAATTCTTAAAAAATCTACTATAGTGTACTTTTATTAATACATACTTGTAGTCAACATTTATCAATTTTTTAAAATGTTCTCTCTCCATAGTATTATACATCGTAGTTCTATTTTATTGAAGAGGTAATTTTCTAAATGTTTTAATGTTAAAATAGTACATCATTTTAACAAATAAATAACAAAATAATGATAACAATCCTGGTAAAAACTCCCCTTTGTGCCCTTCATAAAAATCTATAGGTAAATCTCCAGGCCTCACTGACTTTGAAAGTAGCTTGCGGCCCGTAAAAGGGTGGCCACCTCTGATCTAGACAAATCTAATAGAATTTTCATCCGGGGTGTGTAAACTTATTGGCACAACTGTACTTTGTACAAATCTAAGCACCATCTCAAGGGCCAAATCCAACCCCTTGGGGGACAGAGTTTGACCCACGGGCCCAAACTTTGGACATATGGAATTACATGGGACATATTAAATTCAAAGGACACACTGCAAAAAGTAATCTAGAAATAAGTAAAATCTAATGGGGTAACACTTTTTTTTACACTTAAATTAAGAACAAATATTAAATTGCTCTAAAAATTTGATAGAAATTCTGAATAAATCTTGAAATAAGATTGTTTTTGTTTATTTGGTTGGGACAGTGCATACACATGAGAATGCATGTAAACACGCCACTCCGGATTTAGCCTTGGGCTAATTTCCATCCGTTGTCCCACATTCACACTCTCAAAAATGTCTTTAGTGGTATAGGGGAAACCGGAGAAAACCAGCACAGGCACGGGGAGAAGATGCAAACTCCACAGAGAAAGGCCCCGCCCTGACTCGGGATCGAACCCAGGAGCACGAGCGCTAACCACTGTGCTACTGTTCATGACTTTTTCTTAATTCAAGCGTAAAAAACTCATTGTTAGATTTCTCAAAATTTGTTAGAAAATTGTACCTATTTCTCGAGTACTTTGCAGTGCCTTTTCAAATTGAAATCACTAATTATTATTCAGGCGAGAACATTTATATTAAATTATAGCAGGTAGATCTTGTCCCTGTGCTCCTAAAAACAAGCCTGAGCAATTTACCCATTTTCTATTCCGTTTGTCTCCACTTCACCATTTCTATGACGGCCTGTTGACAGAATCGGCGTGCGAACCAAACAGCCAATAGCATCGGGAGGACGTGACTAAGCCAGCGAGCCCCCGGAGACGGACGGGTGATTTGTTACTACAGCACCCACACACGCCGCCGCTCACACGCAAACCTCTCCGCCCGCCAAGACCGAGGGGCGAGCCAAGAGATAATCCACTCCTCGCGCTGTCACTGTCTTTCCTCTCCTCTCTCCTCCGAACCTCGCAATTAGCCGGGCCCACCCCTCCGCCGTTCAGATGTGCACATGTCCCGGGGCATCACTTTCGGGAGCTGGCGTTTAGCTTAACGACGAGGAAAACAACACATCACCGCATCAGCGTTTTCACTCGTTTCGTCGGGGAGGAAAGAGAGTGTGGGACTAGTTGTGTGTTGTAAAGAGTGTTAGTACTTGTAGTGATAGCCACAGTGGAGACATTGGTAGTTGTAGTGGTATTTTGGGAAGACAGTGATATTGTGGCTCTCTTAACGTATAAACTTTCACCTGGAAACCAATAAATGACTTCATCTTTACAGTAAGGAGTGTAATCATAAGATAAGATCATACTTTATTGATCTCACAATGGAGAAATTCACTACATTGCACTGGTTTCATGTTTCTCCTCAGAACTTATAACTATTTTCTCATTTGTATTGTATTTTTCTCACAGTGTGGCAGTGGTGGAAGAAGTACTCAATATTCTTACTTAAGTAAAAGTGCAGACACAGGACCAAGGATGTACTTAAGTAAAAGTATCAGATTAAAAGTATAAAGGTATCCACTGTAAAATGTACTTTATACGTGAAAAGTAAAAGTATTTATTAAGAGAACAGGTCTAAATCAGGACTAAACCCGGTCTAAACTAGGTCTAAACCAAGACTAAACCAGGACTAAATCAGGTCTAAACCAGGACTAAGCCAGGTCTAAACCAGGACTAAACCAGATCTAAATCAGGTCTAAACCAGGACTAAACCAGATCTAAATCAGGTCTAAACCAGGACTAAACCAGGACTAAACCAGGTCTAAACCAGATTAAACCAGGTCTAAACTAGGTCTAAACCAGGACTAAACCAGGACTAAACCAAAACCAAACCGCGTCTAAATCAGGACTTAACCAGGACTAAACCAAGTCTAAAGCAGGTCTAAACCAGGACTAAACCAGGTCTAAAACAGGACTAAACCAGATCTACAGTAAACCAGGACTAAACCAGTCTAAACCAGGACTAAACCATGTCTAAATCCAGATTAAAGCAGGTCTAAACTAGGTCTAAACCAGGACTAAACTTCGTCTAAATCAGGACTAAACCAGGTCTAAACCAGATCGAAACCAGGACAAAACTAGGTCTAAACCAAGTCTAAACCAGTTCCAGTGAAGTAGAAAGTACAGATACAGGCTCAGAAATGTAGTGAAGTAAAAGTAAAAAGTTTTAATCTTAAAATTGATTTGAGAAAAGTAAAAGTATCTATAATTTGTACTTTTTACTTGTACTTGTGCTTTTTACTTTGTTACTTTCCACCACTGCAAATACGTTTATTCGATATTCAAAATCCCATCTGAACAAATCTTTGTGGCGATTATATCAACAAAATAAAACCATATTTACATTTGGTCGCTGAAAACATAGACATTAAAAAAAAAAAAAAAACTATTAAAACCTAAAATGACAGAAAAGTTGCAAAAACACAGCAAAAACTTTCAATAGATATGACTTAGTTCAATCTTCCTCCCTGTTGCCCCACAGAGTCTGTCATCGAACAGGATCATCGCATCATAACTTTGGCGAATTGTCTCGTGATTTTTATTCGGCCGCATTGCCCCAGGTGTAAATGATCAGGAGCAGAGAGGAGGAAATCACAAGCTTTCATGTGATCGACAATTACTCGACGTGACAGATGTGGTCAAAAAGTCCTCCATAAAAAGAAGAACAGCACTCGAGGCCAAAAAGGAAACACTGAAAGCCAGAAGCGTAGCACTCTGCTCCTGTAAAAGGTTCAGACTTACACAGAGAGTAATCCAAATCCACATCACAGACTAATCTTTTGTTAGGTGTCATAAGTCATCGAGTGAGGGTCTGTCTCCACATGTTAAGCTCTTGTATGTGAGCCTACACGTGTGCTCTACAGGTACAAACTGTGCTGTTCCTCACATTTTTGCCTTTGTTGGTTCAAGGATCATCTCTCCACTTCTGACACAAGAACAGGCAGCGTCCCCACTTCCTATTAGCTGCTAATGACTTGGGTGTGTTGGCCTGTCAGAGTGAGAGCTCGTGCCTTTCTCCAGGACAGACGATGTTTATATATGATTTATTTATTTGGGCGGGACTCCTGTTTCCTTGTTTGAGTTCTGGACAAATGATCAACTGGTGATGTTCAAACATCTTTAAAGTGGAACTAAACACTAAGTATATTGTTACTGGTCCAGATTTATCTGAGGTCAAACCACGATCATTGCATCATCAAATAGCATTTAACATAAAAATATATATATATATTTCAGTCATATTGGCCTTTCCTTTTTTAGTTTTGTATGGGTTTTTGAGTTTTAATTGCCACAATGGAGGGATGGGGGATACCCAAGGCTTGTTTTGGCTTCGATCTGTTTGGACATCACATTCACTCCTTGTTTCACTGCTTTGGTGTCTTTATGATGGACATTTATGACAAGTTCATCATAAATGGCTTTGTCCTGAGTGAAATGGAGCAGACGTGGTCAGCTTTGTGACAGGTCTCAGCAGCGTCAGTGACAGTATCAGGCTGTGGTCCTGGAGACACTTTAAAGGGAGGGGGGAGGATGGTACTCCATGACTCTGTAGATGCTGGGCTTGATGTAGTCCTGCTTGTATCAGGAGTCGAGCATCCGCTGCCTTTTGGAGTTTTCTCTCACTTTGGGCTCTGTGAAGTGCTGGAAGCCGACATCCGGGACTCGTTTGGGCAGGTCCTCGTGATGTATGAGAGCTTTGCTCAGTATCTGGTGGAACACAAAGGCTATGACAAAGAGCTGGGACTTCTGTTTCAAAGGTCTTTTGGTGGACCTGGAGGATGGGAACCTGGTGAAGTTGGCCGAAGATGGGTCTGTTCTAAGAACAACACATGGGACTATCTGTCTATCTATGTTTCTGTTATGATTCTACTCTAAAGTCTAAATGAAAGCACTGCAAAGGTAACTAGAATCCTTTCATTGATCTCCATTGTGAGATCAATAAAGAACTATCTTATCTTATCGTAGGCAAAAATTCTTCAGTCTTCATCTGTACTCTGTAGTTGAAGTGTAGGACGTTTCGATCTTACTCCAAAGATCGTCATCAGCTACTGACTCAGCAGCTTCGATCTTACGTTCGATCTTACGTTTCGATCTTACTCCAAAGATCATCATCAGCTACTGACTCAGTAGCTTCGATCTTACGTTCGATCTTACGTTTCGATCTTACTCCAAAGATCATCATCAGCTACTGACTCAGTAGCTTCGATCTTACGTTCGATCTTACGTTTCGATCTTACTCCAAAGATCATCTTTGGACTAAGATCGAAACGTCCTACACTTCAACTACAGAGTACAGATGAAGACTGAAGAATTTTTGCCTACGATGGACAACTCCTGTACGACTGAGAACCTTCACAAACGTATCTTATCTTATCTGTACTAAATTGAATTATATTGAATTGACAATGAAAATCTGTTCTATCCTAATTATGTTTTTAGCAGGTGCAGAGCCGTCTCAGTGTTGTTTATAAGCAGCAATGTCAATGTTCGCAGTAGCTTTAGCGGTGCGTCATAAATAGCCCACTATTATTTACTTGGGAAATTGCCAGTGGGGCCAGACCACATTGTTTGGGGGGCCGGATCTGACCCCCAGGCCACCAAGTGAACAGGCCTGCACTAAAACTTTTTCGAGACATCCTAGGAGTATTATCTACTGTTCCTATAATCCAATTCTCATATAATTCTATACATATATGTTGAATCAGTGCAATAACCGTAACCCGTATGGTGAATATTGGGCAATGTGACAACGATGTTCAAGAGTAAGCAAAAAAAAAAGCTAATGGCCCACACTTTAGGCCTAAGTTGCACACTGCTGCTCCTTAATGACTCCTTACTTCCCAGAGTTGGACCACAGATACACAGACGCACATCTGGCTGGCTTTAATGGGCCTGGAGAGTGAGACAGAGGCGGCTGTAAAGTGCCCCAGACTGAGATCAAATGGGACATGTTGGTGGCGCATTAGGACTGCGGGCTACATTATATATACACTACACTAGAGCAGGACCAGGGCCGGTGAGCGAGTCTGTACCACTTGTTTAAATGGGTCAGAGAACATTAGACAGCGAGCAGAGGCATGGAAGAAGCTGTGTGTTAAAATATGGATAGTATGAGGCCAGTGTCAGTGTGTAGAGGGTAAGTGAAGACAAATGAAGAGAGGGAGAGAGAGAGGCCTTTTCTGTGAGGTGAGTTTTAAAAATGAGGAGACGTTATGCAAAACAGCTACGCAAAGAGAACACAGCAAAGTAAAGGTCCGTCTGTAAAAAGTCTCTTTAGCACACTTGTCAAATCGCAAATTAAACTCTCAAATGTGATGTTCAACTTCCAAATCAACCCCCCCACCCAACTTCTGTGTCTACCTCGCTCTCTTTCATCTTCATTCTCCACCCCCCCTTCCCCAATCCTCCCAAAAAGTACCAACATGTGACCAGACGTGCCGTGTACGGTCCCATAATGTAATCTCAGCGCATGCCATGTTTGTATGTGTCTTGTGTATGTGCTTTTCTGACATTTCTTTACTGTATCGAGTGGTGGCGTGCATAGACACAGACGTTACTGTAAGAATGACAATAAGGATTGTATTCTATTCTAAATACTCTCAAACAAGCTCAATATTTACAATATTTGCACACATGGAATAACAGGAGAAATCGCTCAATGAGAAAGGGACCAGAAAACTACCTATACACACAGTACGGAGCGCTATCAGAGATACAGTAGCTACATCACACAAAAAAAATGACCATCACCAAGAAATGTTTACATGAAAAGAATATTGAACTGACATGTGAAAAAAAAAAAAAATGATATACTGCAGTTGCAAAATAGAAAGCCATGTTCATTTATCTTACCATAATCATTTCAAAGGATTTTGTACAAGTTCACATTGTTTTTACACTGTAGTGTTTTTACAGTAACATCTGCTTCAGAAAAGCAAAGGTTGAGACTGAAAATAGTACACTGTAAAATAATGTCAGTAAATGGCTTCATGAACAATCACATGACCTTTCCTCCCAAACATCTCTGACACAACAATGTCACTTTCTTCAAGAGCATAAGCCAACAACAAGTTGAAGCACTGTGATGGTGATGCTCTAAACGTTACACAAAGGTGTTTGTGTTCTGGAGCCTTTGGCACTGACAGATAGTGCTTCATTTTGATGGATTAACGAAGCATGTTGAGCAGGTTCTTCGATTACACAATTAAGACATTGTCTTTGTTTTTGAAAATCAGTTTTGATCTCCGAGTAATGTGCCAAAGCGACTGGGAAAACATGGGATTGTAGTTTCCACAGTCGAGCCGTGTCGGATCACAGCCGACCCTTCTCACCCTGGACACAAAGTTGACCCTCTCCCTTCAGGCGGGAGGCTGTGGTCCATCCACCTTTGGACTCATGAACACTTAAAGACCAACTCACCCCCTGTTCCAAAGTTTACTAGGCCCATCCACCAAATTCAAAAACTGCTGTGAAAGGGGCGTGGCCTGTAGGCTTCTGCGGGGCCCGGAGGGAGACTGAGCCGTTTATATTCCCCACAGCGGCAGAGCTGCTCACGTCACATCAGTTCTGTGTCGTCACATCACCGGCTGAACCAATAAGGTGACAGACTCTAAAATGCAAAAGCCATATCATTTTACCCTCGAGAGGGCGCCACACAGACGGTTTTAAGCACAAAAGTTAAGACTTCTACAAATGTGCACTAAAATGTAATTAAAAAAAGTAATTATGGAGACATGTAGGCAACACTATTAGACACTCATTTATACAGTTAATCAGCAAAAAAAAGTTGATTTGGTGTTTAGTTGTTCTTTAAAGAACACTTAACAACTCTGTATCAGACTAATGAACACTTTATAACCGTTTCCATCTGTATGTTGTTATGCCCACACTCACATCTGCAGCTAAGGTTCGCCTGTAAATCCACCCATTCACTCTGCTGTGTGGTGTTACATTTCTTATGTTATCATATTTTATCTTAATCTATTTTTATTCTCATGCAGTTTTATGTGTCACTCTTACGAGTTTTGTTTCATGAAAAAAAAGACTAGTTTGTGAATCCTGACAATAAGATCTATTCTAACTCTGATGAGGGTTTGACATTTTAGTGTACAATACATTGGTACAATCTATTCCTGTGCATTTCAATGTTAGATATCACCAGTATACATAAATAATTCATGCTCTTCCTGTATTTAATTTGTCAGTAAATGGAAGCCTTTAGCATCAAAGATTTGAACTTGACCTGACATAAACACAGCAGTATCAGTTACAAAAGACCTCCACAATAAAAGCCTCCTCCGTTACAATAACACATCAGGGTTAAGCCTGGCCTGCTGCCTCGCTCACCTCTTAATCCTGCCCCCGGGCCTCATATTTTCAGAAGTATTAGGATTTGCAGCGACAAGAAATGCTCAAATATTTCTATGCACTTTGATGCTGCGAGATAAGTTCAAACTCTGCATCTGTGAAGACCGAGCCAAAGACGGGACACACGAGAGGTAGAGAGAGGTAGATGAGGGAGTGTGTTAGGATGAGATGTGAAGGCTATATTTTTACATCTATAAAGGCTTTAGATTGATATACAACATGCGAAAAGTGTTTGGAAAAGTGTTGTTTTATTTGGGTTGTGACAAGGTTTTAACCCCTTCTGACTCCATCATAAATATTCCATTTTCTAAACCCTAAAATGAATCTGTGATCGAAATTTGATGGTAAACAGATCCAAACTCCTCCCTCCTCCCCTCTGGAGCCTTGTTGGTCTGATCTCTCACACTCTCTCAGTGCACACAGGAAGTTATGTCTCCACTATGATTGGCTGAGATGGGTCCAATTAATGATATGCAGAAATGAAATTGGAACATTGGTGATTTTTCATTGGGTTAGAGCAGTGGTGCCCAAAATTCGGCCGTCCAAGGGGTGTCATTTGGCCCTCAAGATGGTGCTGGGATTGTAAGGAGTATCTACAGTGCAGAAAGGTGATGATTTGACCATGATTTGCACATGTAAATACATTTATTATGTCTTTGTATACATTTGGAATGATAATAATTAAAAAAAAAAACATCTTATTGCGCCTTTTGCACTTAGAAATTAGGAAATACATTTCATTTTACTTGATAAAAGAACAAAAATCTATTTCTTTTGACATTTTTTACTTGGCAAGTCATTAATTACTTAAAATATGGTGAAATATTCTTAAACCCAGAAAAGTTCACTTATTAAGATGTCATTTTTTGCCGAGTACTTTGATTCATTTGACTGAACAGACTATTACTCCTTAATAAGGACACCATAAGAGGGAGGAGACTGCGGAATCTACGGGTCAGTTCCAGTCGACTGAGGAACAGTTTTGTACACAGGGCCATCGGGAAGCTGAACTGTCTCCCATCCCTCCCTCCCCTCTTTCCCCTCCCCCGCTCCACAATCAAGGATGAGAGAAACATAATTTCGAACCATTCGATAAAATATAAACACCACTGCTCAAAAGTTTGGGGTCACTTCTTGATGTATGTTTTTTTTTTACTATTTACTTTGTAGATTCTCACTGAAGGCATTCAATTTATCCACGGGCACACACTGAATTATCTTTCAAACTAAACTTCTCACATTTTGCTTTGATTACTGCTTCTCACACTTTTGGTATTTTCTCAATGAGCTTCACAATGTAGTCACCAGAAATGGTTTTCAGTTCACAGACTGAAAAAAGTCGAAAAAAGAGCAAAGGGCTATTTAGAAGAATCCAGAATATATATAAAAAATACATTTATGTCACCCTTTTTACAAATAAATCCAATAGGTCTTCATTCATAGTTTGAGCCTTCAATGAGAACCATACCATGTCTTGAAAAAAAAAGAAAAAGTGACCCTAAACTTTTGAGCGGTAGTATATATATTTTTTTAAATTATAATTTGAAGACTGTGTAGGTTCTCAGCTGTACAGGGGTTGTCCATCGTAGGCAAGATTCTTCAGTCTTCATCTGTACTGTGTGGTTGAAGTGTAGGACGTTTCGCTCTTTATCCACCCGATAAACTGGTTCCACTGGTTCTAAAGGTTGGAAAAACATCTGACCTATTCACACCTAATTGCTGCTTGTTACTTTCCTATTGACGTGCCCCAGGCTTCGTTCTAAGGCTGTTCACACTTGTCTACGGCGGCCCTGCTCTGGCTGATGGTCCAGCTGCATTAGCATGGAAAGGTATGGTTTCTGTCTAAGGATGTTCTGTAGACCAGACACCAAAGAGAGAGCTCTAGTGGCCCTCAGTCGGCTGTGCATCTCCATCTCAAAGCCACCAATCACTCATTTGAGGACTGTGAGGTTAAGATTAAGAAAACATAAAATGCCAGTGCTGTACATCTTATATTCATGCCAGTAATATCCAGAAACAGGTTCCAATTGAGATGACTCAGTTTCATTTCTCTACTGTTCTTCTGCAGTGTCCTAAAACAAAATATAGATGAGGCGTGCGGCCGCTGAAACGACATGAGCTACAAACCTACTAACTGTCATCGGTGCGGCTGCCCCTGTGCTGATGCCAATGGCTGTGATTATCCACCGCAGATAGAGAGTAAATGGGCCGTAGCGGTGCGTGTGACTGCCTGCTACAGTCTGTGCACCCTGCCAAAAGTGTTACTAAACTCCCTGACTGTGTTGCACTGATCAAACATTCACTTTGGGCTGACTCGCGTGGATGAGTTGAAATACAGTTTAACACCGCGGCCGTGGAGCAAAAGCAGGAATTCCTTTTGTGTGATACGACGGTGCGGCAGGGTTTGGAAGGACTTCTGGTTCTGTCGTAGTAGTCCCTGGCGCTCAGAGCTGCAGCGGCTCAGGATCTACTCTCTGGTCGACGGGGGATACCACATCTCACAGCGTTTTCAGTTCACGCCTCACGGAGAAGACTGCGGAGTCTCCATCAGTGACAGGTCTAACTGACCGAAGGAAAGCTTCGTCCAGGAAGCTGAACTGTCGCCTTCCCTCTCTCTGCTTCTCCCTATTGTGCTCATATGTGCAACTATCGTCTTTTTATTAATCACTGGTGTGAGAGACGCACAATTTAGATTCTCTGCGTGGTAGACTTGACAAAACTACGAAACTAGACACTCTAACACTCCTTATGTGTGATTTTGGGAGCTCTGTGATGAACAGAACTGAAATAAATCATGATCAAATACTGAAAAGTCATGATCTGGACATTTCATCTGGGCATTTTATCACAACGCGGCATTTCATTGTTAGTAGTAGTAGTCTTTATTTCGAATTATCAGTACAGTTATACAGTCCAATAAAAGCAAAAAGAAAAGAAAATAATTCGAAAAGGAGTAGGTGGAAGTAAAAACTTATGTTTCCTACCCCTTTTCACAGTTAAATTCTTACAATTTCTTTCTTTGGTTTCTTCTACGGTATCACATATTTACAGTCACATCAGTCCATTCACAGTCAGAACATTGCTGTTATTGCTGCATTGTGTCCAATCATACACTTCAGGTGACCTCACACAAGTCCTTTGACCTGAAGTATAGTAAGTATCAGAAGCGTGACAGGCTCAAGCGGCGCATGTTTCATAAAACACGCCATATCTCTGTTTCTAGAAGAAGTAAAAACAGCGATTTTGATGAAAACCAACCTCTGTTTAACTTGGGATTTCTCAGGAACCGAGGCATGTAGAAATAAACTGTTTTCACCGACTGAGAGACTAGAATCTCACCTTTCAAACTGGCCATAGTGTGTGTCCATATCATAGAACACGCTGTGGTGCTACAAAAAAACATCAAACATGGTCTAGTTTGCTGGCCCTCGACGGCTAAATTCCAAAAACACTCAATGTGTTAAGATGAGACACTGCAGGCAAACTCATTCTTTTCAATTTTTAGGTTCTGGGTTAGTTTGCCCTCTTATCACATAAACCTTCATCTACTAACAAATAACTGTAGTAATCTTTACAAGGAGTGTAATTATTGCACTGATTCAATGCTTCTCCATAGAACCACTGTGTTTGGGAAAATGTAACTTCAATGACCTTTTTCTCAAAATGCATTTTTCGACAACATCTCAGCTCCAGCAGTTCCTACAGACTCCAAACTTCCCAGTCTTGGATTTAACAATATTCTGAAGGGTTTTTTCAGAGGGATTTTTCTATGCTCAATTCCTAGCCTGATTCATGAACTTGTTTAAGTGATTGTATTAGTCTATGCTATAATGTGTTGATGTGTTGCAAAACTTTCCAAAAAACACATCTTATAACAATTATTTTTTTAGATTTATTTTTAATTTCTCATTATAGTCTAGCTACCACATACCAAACAAATATGAACTAAAGAATATATATAAAAAATGCTCACATTTATATAGCACTAACTTCACGGTGGATGAAGTGCCTTGCCAAAGGACATAACGACAGCGCGCACCAGCAGGAACCAGGATTCGAACCGCTAACCTTCTGGTGAGAAGACGACACACTCTACCATCTGCGCTGTCGTCGTGTGGGAGCTGGGTTTTCCGGATGAGTTGAGAAATGCCAAAAATGACCGACTGCCCCTCTTATCTATTCACCTTATTCAGGAAGTTGCAATGGGGGCCGCCATTTTGTATTTCTGGTCAACTGCAGACCTGACTTGAGCTGATATTGATTTGATTGTTGTTTATGGTGAAACATTTAACATTTACAACAAACCTCTGTGTGAATATATCCATCAGCTTTGGTCCTTTAGAGTTTCTCACAGACAATTAGCCAATTAGAGTCACAACAAAAAGGCAGAGATAATATCGCAAAAAAATAATTTTAGGTGACTTTTTTCATGTCGTCCATCCTCTGAAACTAAACCTGAGCCACACAAACTTTATTTACTTTAAGCTTTTTGTTGATTCCCTTTTTATTTACTTCACTCTCTTCCATTGACAACAATGGAAATCTCAGCTCACAGGAAGTGCTAATAAAAACAGGAAATGCTTTTACAACAAAAGTGGGCGGGGCAGAATAAGGTGGATAGCAATAGGTTATAAATACAGTACAATACTACAAGTTCAGATGCCTTTTTGGATTATAATTTACTGTGGTCAATACAGAAGTGCCCAAACTTTACCAATTATCAAATGTCATTAACAATATACATTTATGGACTGAAGAAAAGGTGAAAACTGGGAGTATCTATTTGACCTGAGTGCACACACAGCACTGGGGTCCTGACCTTCCATTGGAAACCACTGTTCTACATTACAATAACAAGCCCAGGTTAAGCCAGGCCTGCTGCCTCTCTAACCCTTTAATCCTGCCTCGGGGTCGGATGACTTCAAAAGTTTTGTGATGTGCGTGAGTGATCTGCATTCAAACTGTCTTCAGTGATTCTGATATAGAGAAAAGAAAACACATGAAGGTATTTCCTGAAGCAGATCAATGTCTGTTTAGAAGAGCGCTGATGATGAGGGCAGAGACATATAACCACATAACACAATCGTGGTTTATTTCAGACACTATGAAACAGTATATTTAGGCGGAAATCATGGACACATTTGTTAAAAAAAAAACAAAGCAGCCCATACATTATCCACCAGGCTGTCATGAAGCTGAACTCTTCCTATGCATCCACTCGCAGTCACTAACTGTGGTCCACTCCATCCCCCTGAAGGACACCCCTCTTCATCAGGATGCAGGGCCATCGACAGAGGGGGCAAACTGGTCAGATAATAAAAAAGGGGGAGGGGGGCCCATGTGAACCCTTCTTGCCCCGGGCCCCAGCAAGTCTGTCAACGGCCCTGTCTGTCCTTTTTTAAATGGCACAAATTCTCAGCCATTCAGGTGATTCATTTTAACTTTTAGGTTGAGAAGAAGAAGAAGAGCTTTATTTACATAGTGACTTTCACAGACATGGCCCTAAAGCGCTTTACATGGGACAAGGATGTAGGACTGCCAAGATGATAATAATAATAACACAATAAAAGAAAATGACTCTAGTTTCTGCTTTATACTTTGTTATATTCACCTAAACATTTGGAGATTTTTTCTTCAAAAAATCAAAAACTTGACTCAGAAATGTAGAAAGCTACTTGGAAATGGCTGGCGAGCTACTGGTTAGAGATCCCTGCCCTAAAGTCACCACTCACTCACTCACTCACGCAGACTTCATTCATCCTGGCCCATTGTACATGTATTTAGTGGTAGTGTAAACCGAAGAACCAGGAAACCTATGCAGACACGAGGAGAGAACATGCAAACTCCACACAGAAAAGCCTTGTCCAGCCCAGGGATCCAACCCGGAACCTTCTTGCTGTGAGGCAAGAGAGCTAAGCGCTGCACCACTGCATTGCCCCCCAAAAAGTCTTCTATCCCAAGAGCATCCTTATTTTGTTTGTTGGGAGGGTCGGGATGGATGGTCAGGAGTGTGCATGTTAATGAACACAGACTCATGCATGTAAACACACCACTAATTCTGACATGGACTAATTCACACTTCCAGATCTGTTCACCTTTTTGCACTTGTATTGGAGCCAGATTTTATTGAACAGTTTTTCCACATTTTGAGTTTGGCGCCTTGTGAAATACATCGCTCAAACGTGTGTAAATATTTCAAAATGCAGAATACAGAAATTAAACTGTTGTTGACAATAGCTTTAACATGGGCAGTATAATGGAGGCCAACACACAATAGCCACAGTGGGCAGTAGAGTATCAAGAAATTACCAGCCGATCCCTGTGTCATCACTAGTAATGCTCGGGGAAAATCCTAATCTGGAGTCTGGTGCGATGGCTGTGTTCGTCAGTTCAAAGAAAATCTACTAAAGGTGGTTTGAAGCCGAGACAATTACAGAGCACACAAACAAATCCCACTGCAGCACATTAAGCCCCAGACATCACTGAAAACTAATCAAACGCTCTCTTCAAAGGCCCCCGGTGAAAACGCACACACAGGCACGGCACAATGGGCCCCTGCACTTCTAAAAACTTCTAAAAACCCAATTCACGAAAAGATGAGATACTAAAAAATTTTGTTTTTGCAATGTTAGAATATGCAACACACACATCGCAAGGAGCCAGACTATTTTGCAAAACGATTATGGTCTTCCACTTGACTAAAATGAAAAACCCATGACTACATGATTTACTTAGACAGATAGAAGTACAGTACTATTAATACAATCACATGCAATTTCACATGTGATTTACTCTGTACAGTAAATTATTAGTAGCACAAATCCTAAGCTGTGACCTTAGAGACAGAAATCTCAATTGCACCTGCTTTTTGCACCACTTTAGCACTCATCTGCAGGGCCGGCCCAACATAATAATGCAGCTCCGAGACCACCAGGGGCCCCCGATAGTGCATACGTTTGTACTACAGGGGTTGTGTGCCCAAAATATCGAATGTCTCCTGAAAAATAACTAGCACACTGCAAAAAGAAATCTAGAAATAAGTTAAATGACTATATTTGGCCTTGAAAAAGTAAAAAAACAAAAAAACTTACCCTAGGAGAATTCTTGAAATTAGTCTCTATCAAGGGATTTCTAGTTTTCTTTTTGCAGTGTGGTCTTCTTTCTTGTACAAATATAGTCAGGATGAAGGGTGGGGGAATTTGACTCTGTGTCTCATTTATGGGAATATAAAGTAAGTATATCTATCCGAAATTAAATTTAAGTTGCAAGGGCCCCATGACATAATTTCGCTTAGGGCCCTGTCGTGAATGCTTGGGCCGGCCCTGCTCATCTGTTTTGCACATGTTCAACTTCGTCAATCGGGCCCTTTGTAACTTGTAACTAACTTAAAATACAGTTAGACACAAAACTAGAAAGTTGTAGATGCCACGGATTTTGAGAAAATTACCCAATTTACAATTTCTATGAAGAAATGATGGCTCCTTATTATGATGATTAGAGAATTTATGTGTTTCTACATCAAAGTTGATATGTTCAAAGATTAAACTGGCCGAAAAACTGAAAAAGTGCTTTGGCCTTTCCATTTCCTGTGTTGGGGAGTAACTAAATACATGTATTTAAAATACGTATTCAGAATAGTTATTTTGAGTAACTGTATTCAGGTACAAATACTCTCTCATTTGAGGGTATTTCGAATACAGTTACTTTTCAAATACTAAAGGAATACAGAGAGGGAGAGAAGAAGGAGAGAGAGAGAGGAAGGAGAGAGAGAGAGAGAAGGAGAGAGACTGAAGGAGAGAGTGGAAGGAGAGAGACTAGAGAGAGAGAGGAAGGAGATGGGGAGAGGAAGGAGAGAGAAAAAGAAAGAGAGAGAGGAAGAAGAGAGATAGAGAGGAAGGAAAGAGACAGACAGAGAGGGAGGAAGGAGAGAGAAAAAGAAAGAGAGGAAGGAGAAAGAGAAAGAAGAGAGGGAGGAAGAGGGAGAGAGAGGAAGGAGAGGGTGAGGGAGAGGAAGGAGAGACAGAGGAGGGAGACAACAGTTACTATATTGTTAATCTTTCACCATATTTATACAAAAATATAAAGCAAATCAAGGTGAAAGTATCTAAGTATTCAGAATACAGTACACTGATTGGGCAAAGTAACTGAATACGTTCCAAAATACATTTTA
>OMNZ01058601.1:0-10798 GCA_900303255.1 Lesueurigobius sanzi | reverse complement strand
GGGCTGCACAATATATCGCAAAAAATATCGTATCGCAATATTAGGTGATGCAATATCTGTATCGCAAGAAGCCACAAAATATCGCAGTGTTCCATCTGACTTAGATTTTTTACATTTTTTGCCAGCACTCTCTAAACCAGGCATACCCAAAGTGCGGCCCGGGGGCCAAATGCGGCCCTCAGACCAATTTTTGGTGGCCCAAAATCTTCTTCTTGAATTGGCACATGTCGTCAGAGATTATGTTTTTCTGCAAGTTTAACAGGTTTTCTGCACAATTAAAGCCTCAAAAACTCCATTTTAATTGTGAGACAGGTTCCAGACTAACTAAAGGTGTGGGGGGAAGGTTTAAAACTCTCTTTAAATCAACCCAGTTGAATTTTGGACTGTGCTGGCCACCGATCTGTGGCCCTCCATGCCGTACCCACTTCAATATGTGGCCCTCGATGAAAAAAGTTTGGACACCCCTGCTCTAAACCCAAACATGCATGGAACTTATAACTGTTCAATTTTGGTTATAACTTAGCTCCTTTGGTTAATTTTTTGGCCTTGGTTTGGTTCTGATTTATTACTTCTGGAGTCTTCTTTTGACACGATTTGCTGACAAAGATATTACACGTGTCTATTGACATGAAACACGATTTAGTTTCAACCCACAAATTCTCATTGTGTCCCATATGTTGAAGTCTAAATCTAGCCACCCTATAGGCTACTGCAGTGTATGTTTGTTTAGCACGTGTCAGTTCCACACGTGTTTGTTTGGCTTGCAACGCATTCCGTCCTATTCCTTCTTGACAAGTGCATTGCAACCACGCAGCAGGTGCGTTCACGGCGATAAAACAGAAAGAAAACATATGTGCCTTCTTTTTTTTTTCCTCTCTCCCCCGAAAATCATTGTGTCATGAGAGAGGCAACGGCGTGGCGTGCCTTGAGGGCGATAGAATGAATGGACATTACAGCAAACCGAGACGAGTGAATCTGCAAATCCCGCTGCGCGCCCAGTGCGTCCCCTTCACTGTAGGCTACCACCACAGAGAACAAGCCTGACCGCGGAGGGAGAGAAGCAGAGCGAGCGAAGTGAAGAAGCGACTCCCTGTCCTTCTTCCACCACCACTGCACCCCTTCACTTCGCCCCTGCACTGTGCACGGGCGAGGGACTTACTTTGTTTCCCTATTTGGAGTATATTATTTCGAATCGCAGGAGCAGGGACCTCGTGTGCGTGTCTCTGTGGTCAGTGAGCACGACTTGGACGAAGCTGACGCACGGTACGTTGCTGTGCCTGTGTGCCTGCCTGGGAGTCTACCACCACCACCACCACCGCCACCACCACCGCCGCGGAGAGACCCAGCAGACGAGGAGCCGCTCTCTGGACGGGATAAGACCTCGTGCTGTTTCTCCCTCCTCGCGTTGTGGAGTTTCTGTCCGCGCATTCACGTCGTCGTTGGCTCGGACACTCGCGCTTTTCGGGCTTTTGGAAGTGGATTTGTGTGCTTGTTACAAACTAAAGAAGACAGGCGGAGGGACTAAAAAACAAAAAAAAAAAACAGGAGAGTGCAGCGGGAGACGGAGAGAAATGCCAACAGCGGCGACAAAGAGGAGATTCAGTAAGTGCTGTCTTTTTTCCAGTGCCCCCTATTGAACTTGAGACGCTGCCTGTGTTTGGATAACTTGCGTACATTTTGTCTTGAGATCGTTTTCAATAATCTGCCCGGTTTGTTCGCTGCACTTTACGGACTGTAGACCTACTTTGGCTTGTGGTGGTCTGAGCGTGTGTGTGTGTGTGCGCGCGTCTCCAGCCGTGTCTTCGCCGGGGAAGCGTGTGCAGAGCCGGAGCCGGAGCCGGAGCCAGGCGATCGTCGTGCCTCTCTTAATTCTCAGGGGCTAACCTCAGACACCACGCACGTCGTTTATTCTCCCAGGACGCATCTAGCTTATGGAGTTAACAACTTTACCCGTGTTTGCACGTAAACACCGCGAATGCTTTTGAGAGAACGGCTTGAACGCGTCCCCGCCGCCTTTGGATATTTTTCATGGTAAGTGCACAAAAACAATTAACCTTTTCCAAATGACTTAGTTTTAAGGTTAATTTTTCGACGTCAGAGTGAGCCAGGGACGTGCATTCCTCCGTGGATGTACGTAGCGGCGTTGGTGTGCGCCTGAGCTCGGGGATGAAGGCTTAAATCAAGCAGAAAATCTGTCGAGAATCGCTAATGAATTTGAACATTTGGAAGTAATGGTGGTCAGCGGTGCGTAATGCTCCCCATTTAATTCCAGCTACTTATTTATTCACCTCGCTTCATTTTGGGCAGCGTACAAGTGTGCATAAAAGTGTTTCATCTGCAAGGTGCATCCTCTCTGTGTACCCCCCCTCCTCCTCCTCCTCCTCCTCCTCCTTTACTTCACTTCATGTGTGCGCGTACACGAGAGGGTGCGTGAACGTGCCCAGCAGAGCCAGTGCGCCCCCGGGCATAAGAAATATTCGCTCTTTCGTGATTTATCGAGGCTGGAGCCCAGGCACAGGTGTCTGGAGTTGTTGTACACCCATCACTTTGCAAACGCTTCTGTCATGTAGCTGCCATTCACCTGACGTTAGCATCCACACTGTTTCTGGGGTGCACTGGCTGCAGACAGGTGAAGCTTTTCTGCGATTTTAATGCTTGAACAACACGAGCCAGTTGCCTGAAACGCCGGGGAATGGAGCAGATAAGATGCAAAGAATGATATGGCTGTGCTGTGTTGTGTTGTTGAAACTCAAGGTTAGTGATATGGTCGACTGTATGTCGTATGCAAATAGCTTAAATGCCAGAAGGGAGATGTGCAGCTTTTCCAGAGCCTATGGACTGACTTTTACCACATAATCATGCCACGTTCTCATTGCAAATGTTAGCAAATAGGTGCTTGGGTTTATAGAGATTACAGCATAGCCTTGTGGAGGGCGACACATGTGGGAGTAACCTTGTCATGTAGGTTGTCGTCACCTTTAGCTGTTGCTTGCCATTACCAACACATTCCTGGATTGTGCTAGAAATCATTGCAACAAAAAAAGCAGGATTTTCACAATTGTTGCAGTGGAAGCTGTTTTTGATATCTTACAAATCCTATTGTTCTGTTGTCAACTTTATTTTTTGGAACGCAAGCCTTGCTTTTTGGTTATGATTGATTTATCCAGTCTTGTTCTAAGGTGTGTCCAATGTTTTATTTCCCCCCAGTGAGCTGTGTTTACAAAATGAAAACACCAGGGAGGGTCTTATGATTTCAGAATACTGAGTGGACCCTGGACAGTTAGTAATGAGTTCAGTTCACGTTATAGAATGCTTTTTTAGTTCAAGCAGGTGCCAATACAACTATAATTGGAGAGAAACGTTTTTTGCTGGAAATTTCCATAAAGAAAATGGACAGATGTTTTCCCTGCTCATTATTTGATAGTGATTGGATTCACAAACCTGCCATTTTATTCTTATGGCTGAAAGTCCTTTCTACTGGCCAACATCACACACCTGTTTTGTAATATTGTCACCAGTTTTGGACACAATAGTGTATGTGCTGACAAAGATGACATTGCAATTTGTGACAGTTTTTGTTTCATGTGGATTGGCCCTAGCCTGGAAGTACCCACGCTGCTCGCGCTCAAATCTTTTCGAACTGCTCAACGCCCTGGAAACCAAGGCAGAAATCTTTGCATGGATTTGGGGGCAGGATCACAGAACGGGGAGGGACGGCAAAACGATGACGCGTGCTATTGGACAGACTGGATTAGCTGAGGCTCATACGTCATCGGGTACAATTGATACGATTGGCTCTGGGCTACGTGCAGATGATAGACATTCGTAGAGCCCAATAAGAGGCTAAGGACAATCGTAAACCACACCTCTCCTACCAGAAAATGAATGGGTGGTTCCCAGACTAAATATTCGCTTGTGATATTTAGTCTGAGCTAATATTTTATAGGTAAACACTATAATTTAAAGTAATTTATTTGTGAGACAGGGTTTAGTCCAAGTGTTTCAAAACTTAAGTGCTGTATTTTCGACAATTATTGGCCTCTATTGACTGTGTAAGCACTGCAGCCTCATTAATATGCATGACACCATTCATCAATAGGCATTATGTCAACATCAGCATAAACTTTATCAGTATTTATCATGACGCAAAACATTTTGATGTTCACACAATCGATGGGAATTACTGAGAAAATTGCAATAAAATGCTAGAAATCTGCATTGTGACAGTTACCATAGTTACTCCCATTGAATTTTCAGCTGCCCATAACTTCAATTTTAAACTATTGGCTCTTTAGACTATTGTGATGTCACTTGAATGCAACCTATTGTCAATCAAGCCTGCCATTGCCTTAGTCCAACAAAAACAATAGGAGTAAACTCATAGGCCTAAATGCTTTCGTATTTTCGCTGATTGTGCCCAATATTTTCTAAACTCTTTAAGATTTGGCGGCCATCTTTAAATGTGACTCGATATACACATGTTTTTCAACAATAATCAAATTCAATTTATCAAGTTTATGTTGAAATTTGGAGAGCTGCTCAAACTAGTAACATGCCCTCGCTTTTACAGGGAGTATCTCAAGTCAACAAGCGGAAAAATCACATTGCGAGGAAAAGAAGGTATATGAATGGGCATAATTAGCCTATTTTGAAATAATTATAGCTTATTCATGTTTTTTTTTTTTTCATATTTATTCAAAGTGTAGAGCAGGTAATCCATATCGGAATCCCTCCCTCCTGACAATGCATCCGTCTAATCGCTCCAATCTTTTAATTTTCTGCGTCTCTCACAGGTGTTCGGGCCTATAGAATAACTCCGTAAGCCTCTTGTGCTAAACAGAAATCAGAAATAGCGCGCGCTTCGTGGGGGTGGATGCACAAGAGCGGCTCTCGACAGCGCTCCGTGCCCGCGGCCCTCTCTGGTTTATTTAAAGACACGATTGGCAGCCCTTTTGCAGCGAGGGTGACATGCTGGAGTAGCCTCATGGTCATCCTTTATCAATACTCCAATCCGCTTGCAGCTGTCACACACGGAACGACGGGGCCTGACCCACAGCCAAGTTAAAAGGATGGAGCGGGATTGTTTCGTCCAGTTGCATCAGAGGCTTTCTCTCAGCAGCTAAATCCATGGCCCTTCAGCGTGTTTGGGTTCCTCTGTTCTGGCTTCTTGGGGAGAAAAGAGATGGGATAATTTATGATTTGTTTGCATAGTTTCAATTCCATTGTAAATACGTAGTCGTCATCTTTGTTTTCTGTCTTGTTTGAAAGATAACTTGAAAGATAGTTGTTGACTTGTGGATCGTCGGCAAAGATTCTTCAGTCTGTACTCTGTAGTTGAAGCGTAGTGTTCGTTCTTTAGCCAAAGAACTTCGTCAGCACCGAGCATGCTGGCCGCTCGTGGGTCTTTTATGAAGAACCAGTGGGAGGAGTTAACCTGTAAGACCTACCTCTCTTGGTTCTGAAGATTGGAGAAAAACAACCTTAACCTATTCACGCCTAATTACTGCTCATTGCCTTCCTATTTGGATTGGGTTTTGTTCAAAGGCTGTCCAGACCTTTCTATGGCCCTGCCCTGGTCTCTGGCCCCCGCCTCATTTAGCATGACATAGGGATGGTTTCGGCCGAAGTATATTATTGTAAGTAGGAGCTAAGTTAAACCGAAGTCTCCCATTGCGGTTCATGGATGGATTCTCCTTTTTAACAAAAATGGCTTATTTACCATCTATTTTCTTCACTGTCTTCAAATGAGTGATTTGTGGCTTTGAAATGGAGATGCACAGCCGACTGAGGACCGCTAGAGCTTTCTCGGCGGTGTTGATAAAGCCAACTATGAAGTAGATTTGTCTTTCCAATATAATGCTCTTCACATTTTTCTTCCTTGCGATGGATTGAATAAACGACGTTGCTCTGTTTGCGGCTTGGGCTCTTGTCTTTGGGCTGGACCAGTTTTTGCGTCAATGTGTTGGAATCAAACTGGGTTTTTATGTGGATTTTGAACCTGTGAAATGTGTTTGCACAATAAATTGATAAATTACAAAATAACTTGGTCTTATATCAGACTTGGATAACACAGAGAACGCATGTCAGCCTAAAAATGTGCAACAGTCTGATTTCAAGCTGTTCGATTCCCGTATGTAGTTCTATTTTTAGCATAGCTTTGGTTTTGTTTTGACTTAAATGAAAGTGAATTTCAAGGTTTGGCCAAATTTGCAATAATGTTATCACAGCATTCAAGACCCAGTGTTTCCCATCAATAACGGAGACTATGACGGCCCCCCGTGGTCTAACTTTGTCCACCATAGTCTAAAAACAAGCTAAGCAAGACATTTGGATAGGAAATAACAATATGTGTGGTTCTTGTCTGAACATAAACATATAACTTTAACTATAGTGTAACAAATGTAGTTGATAAGATGAAATATCAGAACAAAGGGACATTTTTACTCCAAAAATACCTATTCTCATTTCTCTTTTTCTCTTTCTATTCCCTAATTTTTGGTTTTGGTTTCCAAGATTACCACATAAGACTTCAATTTCCCTTTCAAACTGTCTCAAAATGATTAAATTAGATTAAATTATTAGAAGATCACCTATACCACCGTAATCTAACATTTGTGGGAAACACAGCAAAACCTTTACCGAATCGAATATGGTTGTGGTTTTAACACTACAACGTTGCCAATGTTGGAGGTCTGTGTCCAACTGGTGCATGGTATATGCTGTAGAGAAAAGACACAATGCCTGGACAAGCTAGTAATTTAGCTTCAAACTGGCCTTAGCCTCGGAGCGTATTACTGTACAAGGCCATGGGGACTCGGCCTTCAGTAAAATCTTATAGAGGTTGTTTTATTGGCTCTGGGAGATACCTGTCGATTAGCAAAGACTGACAATCATTTATTTTTACAACAGAGCGACTCCCGCTGCCATGGCTCAGTCCGGACTAGGAGCCGTGATGTAGTGGATGGGTATTTTATCATTGAAACCCAGGTTGACAGTGCTATTAGGTGTCATGCTGCTGGAGCATTAAGGTTTTCTTCAATCATTCTGACCAGAGGGAGACTGCCGGCGTGGCTGCTAGGTTTTTCAACTTCTTTCACATCTTCTGTCCGGTGGAGCACATTTTCCCTTTGTGCGTTACTCCGCACGTGCTCTGTAATAACTTAATGGGGCTGTCCGCGGTCTACTTTTCCGGGAAACCACAAAACACACCAATTTCAGTCTAGAATTATAGCTTATTTCACACAAGCCTTGAGTCTCCAAAGGGATGATGTTAGTGGTCATTATAAATGCTCATTAGACATTAAGATCAACTATGTGAGGACAACGTCATTTTAAAAGTACACTGTGCAACATTTCACCTGAAAAACAGAATGAAACACAAGCGTTTATTTAATCCAATTCATTTTTTTATCACTGAAAAATACCTAAAAAAACAAACAAAAAACAATTGTGTGTCTATGCTGTGAGCAGTGTGTTGTAAGACTTTACTGGGAGTGGGGACGTCTCCATGGAGTCTCCAGGAGTTGTTGACTAAAGGCAGTGAATAATGGGATTTAAATGGGTTAGATCCTCATCCAAATCAATTATTTGATTACCCACTGAAAAATATTGCATCTTCTGTGCTTAGCTGGTCATTAGGAGCGTGGTTTGTATTACCAGCCACAGTATAATTCAAAATGTTATGGTAGGGCTGCACGACATTGAAAAAACTTGCGATATGCGATACAGGCATGCAGTATCACGATAACGATATTATAGCGATACTTGGGTGAACCGTTCCATTCAATTCAGACACGTGTATTATTTTTTTGCAGCAAATTGTGTCAAAAGAAGACTCTGAGTGTGAAGACTGTGCAATTAATCAAAATTGAATCACGATTTCGATTACAACACTGCACGATCACAAAAATAGCATATTCAAGACCTAGCGATTATTAATGATGCGCTTACACTTGTCCATCCCGACCGTGCAAATGCGAGGAAACTCCCTGTAGCTGCTGTTGTTTGTGTGACACATCAGTGCGGCATAAGCGCTGCTGTTTGTCCGGTAAAAACCATAACAATCAATCAGTCACTGGTGATGACGCACTGGTTCATATTTACCTTTTAGGAAGCAGCAACAGGTTTGGAGCCTCTTGTATCTTTTGTCCTGCTGCTCCTTGTGCAGATTAATCTGAAACTCAACAGAGAAGATTCTCCCAAGCTCCCATGTTTCTATTCCTCTACATTTCACGTGGCCCAACTTTTTTTTTTTTAAACAAACAGCGCACCACAATGATGTCATCATCTTGCGTGTGTGCAGGTGCAGGTGTGAGTGCAGGCCAGCAGGGGGCAGTGAATATGCACTTTCATAATTATCCAAAAATATATATTGAGCATAGTTTTGTTTAAGAAAATACCATCAAACAAATAATCGTTTGAATAATTTTGATTATTATTACCATTTCAATTATGACAAGAATAATCGTGATTATAATTTTTTTCTATAATCAAGCAGCCCTATCAGAAAACACGAAATCAGAACCAAGCCACTTGAGGCCAACAAATTGACTAAATTAGGAAAGTTATAACTAAAACTGAACATCTGCACATTTATTAGCTCAATGCATGTTTGGTTTAGAGAGTGTTTGCAGAAATGTAAAAATCTCAGTCAGATGGAAGACTTAAGTGAATTTGCGATAATTTGTGGCTTCTTGCGATACGGATACTGCATCAGCTAATGTTATATTGTGCAGCCCTATTACGCAGTCCACCTTTTTAAGTTTATGTTCATTTTGACCTTTAAAAAAATATCTGAATCTGATTTATTTTCCCACTATGGCCAGCTGGCATTTGTTTGATAACTTCAACGCTTTCTTTCCCGTGCTTGTCCACGTGCATCAGGGGTGGCCACTTCACAAATCTATGGTTTCGATAATATATCCCAGGAACACCACTACAAGACAAGATTTGAATAATCACGACCACATTTAGTTTGTAGTCGATTGGAGCCTAGTCAAACTCCTTCATATCTTCAGGCTCATTTATTTCCTGCGTCTAACACTACACTACAACTGGCTTGCTCACTTTCTGCCTCATACATCCCGCCCACATAGAGCCAGATTGGCATTGTCCCTTTGTGGAGCTCTGCTGCGTTCTACATCTGTGTTGTGAATACATTCTTGCCTACTTTTCTCTGCTTCTAATGTCTTACTGTGCTAACACGTTCCACCCACTTCTAGATGCCATGTTTGTCTTCCCATTACCTGCTTGTTTTCATAACAATACTAACTTGATCCGCGCTCTTTGTCTCCACCGCACTGGCTGGACAGTCTTTTCACAAGCCCCTGCCGTGACGTGACCCGTTGTTAATTATTAGTATTACCTCAAGATTGCAACACTTCACGTAACCAGATAGAAGACTCATGCGAAAGTTAATTTATTGACGCCTCAAAGACGGCACTGTGTACAAAATATTTTTGCTCTTGTGTATACACCCTGATTAAGTGGCTTTGCTGTCATCTGCTCTCTTTGTTTTCTTTGCCATTAAATCTGCCTTCACGCTGTTACTCACCGCTTCCTAGTTTTATAGATTTCTTTTTTTTTTTCTTCTCGAAACCTCGCCACACAGCCACTATAATTTTACTATTAGAGCTACCAGTCATTTCCTCTCCAAATGACACCTTTTATGTCTTTTATTGAATGGCCTTGACTAAGATAAGAGTGGGGAAGAAATAAGCTGTAGTATGTTCGTCTGTGATATTTAATCCCAGCGGCAGCAAAGAGATGCTGATATGAGATTGTGGAAAATGCTAAAGTCATAAATTTCACGTCGGCAATGGCTTAATGGACAGTAATTGTATGCTTTGCTTTCAGCATGTAGCACAGAGCCAGTAGTGCCCACTGTAGTCTAATGTTTCTAGTTCAAACCTGCAGGAATATGGTGGTTGGAACCATCAGAGAAGCACTCAGGAAAAAATATAGATTTTGTTGTGTGTGGGAGTGCGAAAGTTTGGTTTTCTCCAACTTATTCAGTAGAGTTTTTAGCGCAGGCTTGCATGGAAAATGGATTTGTGGGAAAACATGAACTTTTCTCCAAACATTCAAAAATGGTTTTGTTAGTCGAGAATTGGCTGAGAAGTGTGTTTCTGAGCTCCTCTGTTGTGCATTCCAAAACTGTATTACCGTTATTACATTTTTCACTACAATTTCTCTCTATATTGTTTGCTTGATTGTTGAATCAAATGTTAGTCCATTCCTAAACTGTGCATTGAGGCTATGGGTAGGGCTGGGTACCGTTAAACGATACCAGTCTGGTATCGAAAAAATTATGAAGGTACTACCGGTATCGAAAAATAAATTGGTACCGAAAACTGGTACCGAAAAAATATTTATCTTTAGAAAGCAAATTTGTCTTCCTGGTGAGTCTGAGACTGCAGTAAAGAAAGGGCTAAGGTGTTTCAGCTCAAAGAAATGATAAAAACACTAAAAGAAACAGTATTTTATAGAATAAATGATCATTATTGTTCTGTTTTATGGTTCTACAACAAAACTAAAATCAAGCACGAGGATAAATGACTCGATTTGAGAATATTAGTCTTGTTTAGAGCAGTTTTGACTAGATTAGACATATTTACTACTGTCATCTAGATTATTTGGTTTATTTCATGACAATTTTTACTGATTCTAAGGTAATCTCACTTGAATTAGGAAAATAAAACTGCCAAAAGACCAATTTTCTTACCCCATTGGTAAATTAATTTAAATAAAAAAGGAACTAAGTAGAAATCTATTGAAGCAAGTCAAAACAAGTGGTTAG
>OMNZ01058580.1:0-10851 GCA_900303255.1 Lesueurigobius sanzi | reverse complement strand
AAGTATGAATGAGGTGCAAATGCGGAGGTCAAATTCCAGAGAACAGAGAAGCATAGCACACTCAGTTTAGATGTCCAAAATCTTATTTATTCATGACGTTTCGGCCTTATGCCTTCATCAGATCATTTTTCTCTTTTCTTTTTCTTTGGATTTTGTGGTCCAAAGAAAAAGAAAAGAGAAAAATGATCTGATGAAGGCATAAGGCCGAAACGTCATGAATAAATAAGATTTTGGACATCTAAACTGAGTGTGCAATGCTTCTCTGTTCTCTGGTATTCAAAGATATATCCATACATTTTCTAAGTGTTTACCAAGTCATTCAACTTCAAACTGCTCAGTTTAAGGTAAGATAAGATGATACTTTATTGATCTCACAATGGAGAAATTCACTTGTTACAACAGCTCTTAAGACAGGATCACACAGGGGGGGTGCAAAAAGTCAGGAAAAGTTTGTTAAACTGTTAATAATAATAATAATAATAATAATAATAATAATAATAATAATAATAGAGTAATCTGAATAATGAGTTATCATTGCAGGTAATAAATAACTGTTTACATTCAGGTGGTTGATTCATAAAGCGACATTGCAGATATTGTAAACACTTCTGTAAATAATTTATTGCCTCATCATCTGAACAACACTTCTTTATTTTACAATGAATCACATGAGTATTCAACTCGGAGTAGCATCTCATCAGGGCTCCCTTTGTGTGGACCACTCAGTCACAGCTAAGTGTGCAGAGGACTCCCAACTCGCCTCACAGAGCTCTCAATATCTAAATTTAAAAAAGCTTTGAAAACATTGCTTCTGAGTCAGTCATTTTCCTCGAGGTATATCTTACTAGCTTTTGATTGCCTGTTTCTTGTGTAACATGTCATGGGGTTGCCGCGTTGTTAATCCCCTTGAGAGTTTTGGGTAACCATCCATCACACTCTTCAAGATGATTGTTCATGTTGTATTGGTTGTTGTGTGAAAACAAATTAAATAAAACGTGTACCTTTTTTGTAGAAGGCGATAGACTCCATATTATGTATTGTTTATTGACATAGAATTTCACTCTGTTCTTAGCCATGTTTCCCAGCCTTCAATAGTCTTCCTTTGTTTCAATCCCATTGTGTTTACGTGTTGCAGGTGGAGAAGTGCCCTACACCACCCTGGCCACACGCATGATGATGGGAGTGTGGTGGATGTTTGCTCTGATCGTCATCTCGTCGTACACGGCCAACCTGGCAGCCTTCCTCACCATCTCCAGGATCGAAAACTCCATACAGTGAGTACATCGATACGCAGGGCAGGCTTTAATGCTGTGGTTTAAGTTGCCTTTCAGCACAGCAGGTTGTCAGACAAACACTTAACATGTGCATTATGGGCTGTCAAGTGAAAAGCTCTATGTGTGGACATGCATGGTGAAATCACAGGGCACTCAAGGCCTGTACGAGACACGTACACAGTATTTCACGTTCCACAAGGGTTAGTTCTTACTGGCTCGGGAGGGATGGTCCTTGCAGAACTCTGAAGACATCACGAAAACCATTGCTAGCAAAATTCTAACAATTGTTTTAAGGAAGCGGTACTTTTTTGCATGAAAGTTAAAAAAGGGTATTTTAAAGGAGACCTATGCACATATTGAGCTTTTAACTATGTTCTAAAGTTGTTCCCTCGTCAAAAACAGACCTGGAGCAGTATTTCATTCATTCATGCAGTTATGTATTAATCCTGTTTGCGTTGGTCCTTCCATGTTGACTTCTGCAGCACTTCATTTTCTACTTCCTGGTACAATTACATCATTGTTCAAACCCCCAAACAGTCCTCCACATTTGTAAAGCCAATAATCCAATATTTTTAGTGTGATGTTCAATGATTTCTTCACAAACACCATCAGCTGTGTGCTGCTCTCCTCTCTGCTCTCTGTTCGCCCCCTGCCTTGTGTCTCCCTACCCCCCGCAGCTGTTTGTGTGAGCAGCTAATCGCGGCTAGTAGCCCCCTGTACACTGCACCACAGAGACGCAAGTTTGTAGTGCGATCAAGTCAAAATCATCTCAACTCAGTGTCTGGCCAGCTAGTTTGTTTAGAATTTTCACACCCACATAACTAAGCGCCAATGGCTTCCTGAAGGCTGTATGTCCCGTGTTGCAGACTGTGTTTAACCAAGACGTACCTATACAGGTGTTGCTGTTGCAGGTATTGGGTCTGGATGATCAATTGTTAGCCCTTTTCCACCGACAAAATGCAGAGAGCACATGTAGTGTCTCTGGTCACATGTAAATCCCTCTCGCTTACAAGCTTGTACCCAACGTTGGCATTTCTCTCTGGATTTCTGCCAAGCTCAGGAAATGTAAAGAAAAAACTCCCTTCATGGTCACCGTGTCCATATCGCTAGTCACTCGGCAGAACCCAAAGCCGCAGTGTTTGGTTGTTACGATATTAGCGCTGTTAAGGCAATATTTACGTTCCTACAAGTTACGTTCTTGCAGCACATGCTTCACAGCTCCACAGGTCCCAAAGAATGTCCGACTTTCAGGTGAACGCAGTTTTAAAAATAACATTTCGATTCATTTGTGATCAGTCCTGTTGTGCTATTGTATCTTCTGTGTAAAGACTTTGTTTTTCAGCACCATGCCTCGGTGCTGTGTTCTGTTTTGTGATTCCTCGGCCGGACGGGGTCTGTCTGGAGTTTGAATGTGTCAGTGCTGGGTGCCCCGTTTTAAGATGAGATAAGATAAGATAGTTCTTTATTGATCTCACGCTGGAGAAATTCACTTGTTACTGGTTTTCACCTACCACTAAAAAAATAAACAATGGGGCCAGGACTCCCTTGAAGTGGGACTTTCCTGGTTAAATAAAGGTCAGATCTGTAAAAATAACAGTTCAGACCGTTGTTAATTTTGTTGGCTAAAATACTTCATCATAATTGTAATCAAAGTTAACATTTTTGGCTGACTGAATTTAGACTAAAACGGGACTAAAACTATGAGTAAAGTCTCCAGATATTGTATTTTTTCAACTAACAAAGACAAGACGAGTGAAAAGAAAATTACACTTTTGCCCACAGAATAAGACAAAAACAGAATTAACTAAAACATTATAAACACTGCTTCAAAGGTTTAGGTTTATTAAAGATTGACATGGCAGGAAATAACTAACATTTTACCTGAAATGTGTCAATCACAAGATAAAACAATAAAAAACAGCAGCAGAAAAAACGATCTAGATCTATAAAACAGTCTTAAAGCTTGTGGGATAAAAGACGTTAAAAAGATGTTTTTTTGTACTGCTTTTCTTGGCTGCAAATGGTCTTTGATGTGTGAGCTGGTATCCACGGGGGGCCCGAGTCATGAAGGTGTGCAGAGAAGAGCTGTCCTTCAAGATGTTCTGTAGTTTGGATGGAGGAGGGTGGGATGCCAGTGACCCTGCAGCACCCTCTCCAATTCAACAAGACCTGACCCTCACAGGACAAGTGGTGGGCAACAGGAGCCATCGCTGTTATCTGCAATTTTCGGCAGATATTTTGGTGAATGGTAGGCACCAACTGATGCATTCAGACATGTTGCTCTCTTTATTTAAGTCACCATTCTGTTACAACGCCAGAGAAGCAATGCTCTGTTTGTGAACAATGTTTTTGCTTTTCATAGAACTATTATTGACTTTACTATTATTTATTTAAAACATTCAACAACATTCAACAACAACAAAAGCAGAGGGTCCCTTCTTTTGCCACTTTCTAGCACAAAAGTGGGCAAACTAAACTGCTGGGCCGCCTAGCTCTTCAATCCGGTCCAGGAAACATGACCAAGCCCAATATGCACTGGCTAAAAGGGTTGAACAGCATTAATGTTTTCTCTGACTAAAAGAAATAATGCATAACTGCTGCCATTTTGTCGCTTTTGTTGTGTGTATTTAAGTGTTTAATTTTTTCCTAATGTGAAACGCTCCAAACCACTACCGCTCCAAGTTAAAAAAGACAATGAGGCCCTTGGACCACATTTGATCTTCCTCATGCTGAAAACCTCCCCTAAGATTGGAGTTTTTAGTTGCATCACTGGCAAATGTGAAAAATTGGTCATGTTTAGAAACTTGTATGACTGGTAGGAACTTTACTTGAACTCCACATCCCACCCTTTCGATGCATCACTGGAGAAAGAAGACTGTAGAGCAGGGGTCTCCAACCATTTTTTACCCTGTGAGCTACTCTTGCGTTACAAAAATGGCAGCGAGCTACTTATACTTCAAAGAAACATGTGTGACTAGCCCTCGAGGACTGCCAAGATGATGATTCAACACAATAAAAGAAAATTACAGAAGTTTCTGGTTTATACTTTCACCTACTGTATATTCACCTAAATGGTTGGAGATGTTTTGATCAGAACAACAAAAATGCATCTAAAATTTGACTCATAAAGCATATGTAGAAATGTAAAAAGCCTTTGGAGAGCTACTTGGAAAGGGATGGCTAGCTATCGGTTGGAGATCCCTGCTGTAGAGACTGTAATACAGGCTGTGTGTGCTCTGTTTCTGCAACCCACACACAAAGGAGATCATTTTATTTGTGCAGCAAAGACTGCTCTGCTAATTGGAGCAGATGTGATTGTCTCATGAGAAAAGAAAAGAGTGACTCACATGTTTGAACTTTCAACATCGAAACTATTTTTACCTGTGCCTCAATTTTGTTGTATTTTTTCTTCGATGATAATGAATGAACTAATTTGTATCCAAAATCAAGTGGTTATCTATCCAAGCTATACCGTTAGATGTATGCAGCCAAATATTTCCCTCCTTTCACATCTCATGTTCAGAGATCTGTATTAAAGTAATTAAATATGTAATTACATTATAATGAACTCTTTCTTTGTCAAAGGCAAGTTCATGTGTAGGGGACAAGACCAGCTGTCGCGATGTCGTCACGTCCGGGGCTTCGACATGCAGCATGAATATTTTAAATAAATAACAATAGTAAATAATAGTTCTATGATAGGCAAAAACATGGTTCACAAACAGAGCATTGCGTCTCTGGCTTTGTATCAGATCTGCAATTTACATAAACAGCGCTACACGTCTGAATGCATCAGCTGTTGCCAACCGTTCACCAAAGCATCCGCCGAAAATTGCGGAAGAAAATAATAACAGTGATTGCTTCTATTCAAATATAAAACATTTCAAAGTGCTTCTGAGTTACATGGAATTGAGAAAAAAGCTAATAAAATTAATCCATAAAAACCTAAATATAATCATTAATTAATTACATTAAAAGTGATGATTTCTTAATATAATATGTTCCGTGTCATATGCACAGCGGTAAAAACAACAATTTTCAGCCTGGATTTGAATATTGTCAGAGTTGAGGCCTGTCAGACATCTTTTGGACTGTTCCAGATTTGAGCTGCATCAAACTGAAACACAGCCTCACCATGTTTAGTCCTGACTCTGGGAAACAGAAGGAGACCACTCCATGAGGTCGTCAGTCTACTCTCTGAGCAACAGGAAATCAGGGCTGAGACCTGAGCACTGGACTAATATGGTTGTATTTCCTGGTTTCTGTCAGCACTTGAGCAGCAGCGTTCTGGATGAGATTGTTTAGAGAGGCCAGTGATCAGGCTGTTACAGCAATGATTTAATTGATTGATTGATTAATTACTATTAATACTATTAAAAAGTTCCTAATATTTATGTCCAGCTCTGACTTGCTGCATTATGGACAAAGGTCTTTGCTCCGTTTGTGCCACGTTTGATTAGATCAGTGCTGAAGCAGAAGAATATGGTCCTCTCATCTTTATGTAGCAACTCTTCACTTTAAGGTATGAAGAATGGGTTTTCTTTCCCACGAAAATATCAAAGAGGAGATTCACATAACACATGTAGCGAAAGAAGTAGTGACTGCACACTGTTAAACCTCACTAAAAATCATATACTCCGATAGGCCCAATTAAACAGAACAATAAGCTTATATGCAATAATAGCAGTTTTTTTTCAGCCAAATTGGGCATATGGTGCTTCCATATGCTTCTCTTTTGGGATATCTACCACGGCTGTTAACTGCGGACACATTTTGGCATTAGAAAATGTGCTGCAGATTTAACAACATAAAAACCTACCAACATCGGGGGTGAAACCGTATCCGCTGGCAGTGTTAGAGGCGGTGCACTCGTCTCTCTCTGTCAGTGTCCAGATAATGCCAGGGGTCGCAGACAGGGTCGTCCACTCTCACCCCTCTTGTTTTCTCTCCTCCGCACTGATTGTTCCTCCTGCGCGGCGCTCTCTGCTTATCTACCCGTGTGATAATATGTTTGCCCGGGCGCCCTCCTGGTGGCATTCGGAAGCGCTCATCCCTCATTGGGCTAATCAGCATGCCGAAACATCCGCCGTGCCTGCCAGTGCTACACTTAATTGTGCTTAGCTGTGGAATAAACAACATTTATTTTTCCCAAATCTCATTACTATCTGTCTCTTAATTTGTTTGTTGTGGCTTCCTCTGTCTTATTTCCTCCCTCCTTTTCAATTCTGAGCAGGCATCCTTTTAAATTTTCATGACTTTTCTTTGACACTGTTTGCGTTACCTCCAGTGAACTATTTTCCGTAGAAAGGCACTTTTTTTTTTTTGGCTTAATCCCACTCTTCCAAATATTTCTGTTCTTAACCAGGGCTTCTCAGCTTCTTACCCTATTCGGCATCCACTGAGCTAATTGCGGATTTCCATAAATTTTAAAGCATTATGTTTAATATGTTGCCTCTTTTGGGGTCATTAGTGGTGTAATTATCGGCAGAATGGCAGCCGGCGCGGGGCCCTTGGCATGTGTTGAGAGTGTGAACCCCCCACCATGGTAAAGCTTTCAGGAGTCATGCAGCGGAGCCCGGCCCCAGTGGAGAGTGGAAGAGGCGAGAAGACTGAATACACATGATGCTGTGATAATTAGCCCTTTGCTAGCACTTGAAAGATTAAAAGTAGTTTAGGGTTTGCGATGACATCAGTGAAAGTCCATGCTCTCCCAGCCCACCAGAGAGGACACTTTCACACACAGTAGTTAGAGATGACCATATGGATACATAGCTGCGCGGAACCTGTGGAAAAGTATTTTTAAAGGACATTGCGAAACAGAAGTTTGTTTGTCTGTGTTTTAGCTGAAATTGATAATGACATAATGTGTGGAAGAAGAAGAGCTTTTTATACGTATATAGTGCCTTTCACCGCTAGCATGATGGTTGTACATTCACTCCATACACGATAGTGGTAACCAGCTTCGGGGCAGACCGACCGAAGTGTTGCTGCACACATGTTGCACCAATGGACCTTCCGACCAGCACCATTCACACACCCAGACATCATCCTCATTCACCCTGTCCTATTGTATATGTTTTTAATGGTAGGGGAAACCGGAGTACCCAGAGGAACCCTACGCAGACAGGAGGAGCACATGCAAACTCCACAAATACAGCCCCCCGACAGTATATGTACAGTATATATTTGTGTATTACTGTGTTTCTGCCTCTTGGCCAGGACGCTCTTGGAAAATAGATTTTTAATCCCAGTGAGTTTTATTCATGGTTTAATAACGGTTTGAATGAATGAATAACTTTCATGTCTTTAAAGCGCCCCGTCTTCAGACTGACCTCCCTCTCTGAGAGACTTTTAAAAAGTCACATTTAATTTTATTTATATAGCATGTTTCATTGAACCATAACGGTCGCACCTAGGGCTGTGCTCAATACATCGAATCGGCAATATATCGTTGCGGAGTACTTGACAATACGTGTATCGTATCGAGACACCTGTATCGTGATACGCAAATAATAGAATACAATTTATTTAAAATGTTTGTTTGACCTCTTGGCTAATTCAGAATGTATCAACACACAAATAACTTTTGCAATAGCAGGTTTAACTTGCTGAGCACATTCAGCATGATAAAAATATATATTTAATCCACTTATAAGATCCTTTTTCATCTGTTTTTATGGAATATGTATGTAATGCGTATCGTATCGTAAAGTTGTTGGCAATACCCAGCCCTAGTCGCACCAGTGCAAATGATCACAAATTAATATTTTCACCATTTGAAAAATGTGTATGTGAATATATTTTGTGCCAGAAATAAAAGAGGCTACTATATCATTTTAGTGCAAAAGGCTTTCACTTGTTGCCTGATCTGCTTTTTTAACATAATTTATGAGTTCAATCGGGGTAAATTTGTGCAAAATTGACTGAATAAAAGATCAGTCTCTTTTCACAATTGAGATCCGGTTCGAATCAGTCACCTTAAAGTGCAGTCGATTTGTTCATGAACTATTACAGACTATCACTTTCAATCTAAATTTAATGGGACATAATGACTTTGCTCAACTATACATGCACAAAAACATGATCTAAAACACATTCAACTGTCATATTGGCTGTAATTGTACTTTGTAACTTTTTGCTTGCTTAAAAGTTGCCTGTTGTGTCCAGTCTTCTTCTGAATATTGAAACGCCTCCTTATTCCTCCAGTTCCAGTTTGTTCCATTATAAATATAGTTTATGGCCATTAAAATGTCATTAAAAAGCTTTAAATTTGACTTGCTGCTGCCTGTATGAATCCTGACGACTATCTTGCCTCGAAGGAAAAGTTTGAGTGCTCTATTAAGCTTCATATCATATGCGCGCGAATACTACCCTTGCGAACAAATGATTGGAAGATAGAATTAGTTGGAGACAGCAGAAAAACAAAGTCATGCACAGGCGCCAGCATAAGAGCCCTAGTCTGTCTCGGGGAGCTGTCCTGGCAGTTTTTAAGTATTAATGCCCTTGTTTCATCCTGGAAATGAAATAACAAGCGAGCCTCTCTGGACTATTTCACGCTTGGATGTTTTTCCCTCAATTTCACTGCGAATCCTTGAGGAAAACGCATGGAGGCTGGTGCCAGGAGGAGCAGCAGGAAGCAAGAGAGAGAGGGAGAGAAGGAGAAGGAGAAGGGAAGAGAAAGTGCATACAGACCAAATCAGTACGCAGCTGCAGAGATAAGATGTCCAGACAATAGAAAGGGCAGAGGGGAAAGCTCGCAGACAGCAAAGCTGAGTCGAATCGAAAGCAGCATGAAAATACAGTCGGAAAAAACAGGTAAAGAGCAGCGAGGGGAGGAGGAGACACACATTTTACTCAAGTACGATTTCTGTGTTACTTTGTTCAGGTAGAAGTTGTTCAGTAGCTATAGTTCTGATGCTGCCAATTAAGGCCAGTCACTGCAGGGGGATAGGGGAAGAATATGAAATCAATCAAACTTTTGCTGTATATTACTGTATATTTTCATGAGAAAAAAAATATTGCCATTTTCAGTTCTCATACAAAAATTAGATATTTTATTTGTAAAAATTGACAAAATTGCCTATATTTTGGGTGAGAAAATCGAAATAATGGATAGGGCCAGGCTTAAATGTATGGTTTTATTTTGTTGTTATATTGGCTCCAAAAGATTTGTTCATGGGGCATTTTTGATATACTATTTATTTTTTGTTATTTGTGAACAAATTTGTGTTTTTTTGGGGCTCTCAATGAATCAGGGTAGGAATTAAATACTGAAAAATCCCTCTTAAAAAACCTTCAAAAATATTGTTAAGCCCATTACTCGGAGCTACTAAAGTGGAGAAAAATGCATTTTGGTCATTGAAGTTACAACCTCCCCATATAGTTCTATTGAGAAACTTTGACAATATCTTTTGCAATAATCACACTCCTTATTGTATATAAGCTAGTTATATATATTATATACAATATATTTTGCCTTATTTTGGGGGGTTCTGAACTTAATAAATCAGAATCAGACTCTCAGAATCAGACTGTTTTGCAACACATGCCCATGTGTATATGAATGAATGAATTGCATTCAGACGATAGAAAAAAATAAAATAAAGACAAATTAATAAAAGAAAATGGAAATACATGAAACAAAACAAACATTTACTGTATATAATTCCGTCTGCCTAGAATGAGGAAATTTAGTCCGTCTGAAAAGGAGTGGGGGGAAGTAAAAGGAGTGGGGGGGGAGTCTATCGCCAGACTTTTTCCGCTGGTGTCTCTCAGAAATAAAATAAGTGTATTTGGATTTCAGCACGTGGAGCAAGCATGTCAGTATTTTATGAATCGATACGTGTGGGAAAGATGGAAGTTCGTGGAGATATTGTAGTGTCTTCCTGTCAAAGATAGCACAGTGGTTAGCGCTCGTGTAGAAATGTCCCGGGTTCGATTCCCAGACCAGGTGGGGCCTTTCTGTGTGGAGTTTGCATGTTCTCCCTGTGTCTGCGTAGGTTTCCTCCAAGTGCTCCGGTTTCCCCTCCCACTAAAAACATGTACAACAGATCAGAATGAATGAGAGTGAGTTTGTGTGTACGAGTGTGGGACAACGGATGGAAATTGGCCCAAGGCTACAATCTGGAGTGGTGTGTTTACATGCATTCCCATGTGCATGCACTGTCCCAACCAAGTAAAGAAACAGACAAAACATTATAAAATGAACATTGTTTTTTTTTGTTATTTGACATTAAAACGGCTAGACATTAACCTGTTAAACCCCACAGGACCCAAATTGGGCACTAAAATCTCTCCTTCTTCTCTCTCTCTGTCTCTCTCCTTCCCCTCTCTCTCTGTCTCTCTCCTTCCCCTCTCTCTCTGTCTCTCTCCTTCCTCTCTCTCTTTCCCCTCTCTCTCTCTCCCTCTTTCCTTCTCTCTCTCTCTCCTTCCCCTCTCTCCTTCCTCTCTTTCCCCCCTCTCTCTCTCTCTCCCCTCTCTCTGGCTCTCTCCCTCTTTCCTTCTTCTCTCTCTCTCCTTCCCCAGGACCCAAATTTGGCACACTGGGGTTTAAGAGGTTAAAATTTAAAATGTCAGG
>OMNZ01058572.1:2543-12647 GCA_900303255.1 Lesueurigobius sanzi | reverse complement strand
AAAACAAAAAAAAATTTAAAAAAATATAAATAAAAAAAAAAAAAAAAAAAAAGAGAAAGGAAAAAGAAAAAAAAGAAAGAAGAGAGAGAGAGAGAGAGAGAGAGAGAGAGAGAGAGAGAGACACTGATCCAGATCCATGAGATCTGATTTCAAGTGTATTTAAGGTGCAGAGTGAAGCAAACAGAAATGCCTGTGTGGCTTGTTCCCTTCACTTCCTTATTATTATTATTATTATTATTATTATTATTAGTATTATTATTTGTCAATAATCAACAATAATCATCAAAAACAGAAGGATTGGCAAAAAAAAAAAAAATGTAAATTGTAGCGGCCACCATGTTTAATGTTTCGGTTAATTTAGATGCTGGATTTGCATCTTTAGCTCATGCTGTGACTGGTTCTGTCATGGAGGACTGCAGAAGTGTGAGTGAATCTGAAAATGCATGTGACACATAAAAGAATAGACAAACACAGAGGAGCCACTTTACTGTGTAATACATTATGAATAGTAACTAGAGTAAGTTGCCCTGTAAAAAATATAATTCATGAAATATTAGGCATTTATGCATTTATATTACATCCAGTATAGCACTACATCCATCCTACAGTTTGAGGAGTTTTACTTTGCTTCAGACGGCCCTCTGAGGTGGACCAGACAGACACAGCAGGCCCTCTGATTGGACAACAGCAGTTAACCAGTTCCTGCCTGCCGATGTATCTTGGCAGTTATTTTGACAGGCACTATCAATGTGAGAAGAGAGATAACTTGTCTCGGGGATCGCCATGGCGCCGGTGTGTCCGTCCTCTGGCCTGTGCAGACTTTCACCAACACCTTCCCATTCTCCCTGGATACTCTGGTCTGCCGGAGCAAAGGATTATGGGGCACGGTTGAGATGAAAGCTGAGTTTGTGTTGGCATGTGTTCTGGGGTACAACAGTCTGTTCTTTGAAAAACCTTTCGGAGCAAGTTTCATTTTTAAACCTAGTGTTTCCTGCCATACTCAGTATTTACAGTTGTGCTCAAAAGTTGTGTCGGGGTATGTAAACTAAAGCATTTCATAAAATATTAATGATAACACAAAATCCTTTATTTCACTCATGGTTAGTGGTTGCATGAAGCGATTTATTGTTTTCGCTTTTCAAAAAGAAACTAGCCAAATGTCCCAGATCAAAAGTTTACATGTTGTGCATCTTGAAACAATCATTCATTTTGTCAGAGAGTCCTGTGTTTCAGCTGAAGTGAGTTTTTCTTTGCTCCTGAACAATTTTCCTGGCAGATGTTGAAGGTCATGTAAACGTTAGATCAGGGACATTTGAGTAGTTTCTGTTTCATTATGACTTCAAAAGAGTAAACTCAGTTCTCAAAGGGTATGTATACCTATGAGCACAACAACTGTATGTTCAAAGTTGAAGAGTGTCCCTGTTTTATGGCGTTTAATAAAACTAAAATGATGAGTTATTGTAAATTTTGCCCTCCCCATAATTCCTTCAAGATGGGGCTCCCAGGGAAAATAAAACAAAAATGCATTGTGCGACCTTGCTCAGAAAATCTGTACCCAGCTTAATTTCAGACCGCAATATTCATTTTTTATGATCCCGTCTTGGAGCCACAATGACATCTAATATACATTTTTACTATTACATAAATTATTATTATTGCAACAACCAGGAACAGCGATCCATATTATCAGTGCATATTGGTTTGTTGGTAAAACAAAGGCCCTATCTTATAAGTTGATATCTAGTAACAGTTAAAGTCACAGAGCTCTGACCCGCAGCAGGCCTTGAGGAGATTGGAAGTCATCTTGGTCAGACGTCACACACTTGTAGCTTAGACTACATCTGCAGATAACTTCAAGTACACAATGAAAGCAAGATGCTGCCAAACCTAAACAATGTAAAAGCCCGTGTCACACAACGTTAAGTGACTGCCGTTCCATGATTTGTGCATGATTGTAATATACGACTATAAGAAGATTTGTCATAGGGCTGCGCGATGTGATGATGAAACTCGAATCGTGATCTGGTCTCCATGACGACCTGCTTTTTTGGGAACATCGTCATATCGTGATTTAGTGGTTTTTATGTTTAACGCAGCTCTGAGCTCAAATACACTTTCTCCACTCACTGTTTCTACTGTCAGGACTAAAACCAGAACTAAACCAGGAGAAAACTAGGTCTAAACCAGGTCTAAAATCAGACAATAGCACAGACTGAACCTGGATTAAACCGGGACTAAACCAAGAAGTAAATCGGACTAAAGCAGAGACTGAAATCAAGGTCTAAACCAGGACCAAACTAAAAAGGACTACACCAGGGAGAGATTACCCAGGACTAAACCAGGACTAAACCCAGGACTAAACCAGGTCTGAACGCAAGGACTCAATCAGAAATAAACCAAGAGAAAACAGGGTCTGAATCAGGTCTTAACCTGGACAATATCACAAACTGAACCAGGATTAAACCAGGACTAAACCATGACGGAAGCGTCTCAAAACTCGGTAAGGACTGAAACTCGGGCTAAAACGGGTCTTAACCAAGACTAAACCACTACAACACCAGGTCTAAATCCAAGAAGAAGCAGATGGCTCTAGTCGCCAAACAGACATTATACACATGCATCGTGATAAAATCGAAATCGTGATTTAAACTAAAGAAAATCTTGATAAGATTTTTTGGCCACATGGCCCAGCCCTAACTTGTCCATTACCTGTTTGTTGTAATCATAAGGCCAAAGTTGAAAATTGCTTTTACACATATAATATATTTGTACTAGGGCTGCACAATATATCGCAAAAAATATCGTATCACAAAATTAGGTGATGCAATATTCGTATCGCAAGAAGCCACCAAATATCACAAATTCAGTCCTCCATCTGACTGAGATTTTTACATTTTTGCCAACACTCTCTAACACCAAACATGTCTGGAACTTATAAATGTGCAGAATTTCAGTTTTAGTTATAACTTTCCTACTGCTGGTTGGTTTGGTTCTGATTTAGTGTTTTCGGAGTCTTCTCTTGACACAATTTGCTGAAAAAGACATTACATGCGTCTGAATTTAATGGAACGGTTTATCCAAGTATCGCGATATTGCATGCCCGTATCGCATATCGCAAGTCTTTTCAATATCGCGCAGCCCTAATTGGTACGGCATTTCAAAAAACAAAATACTGAAGGTGAGAAACTCCAGGTGAAAAGAAAAAACATATAAGTTTTCTTTCATTTTGTTTTCATATAAGAATAAAACATTTTAAGCGTGAAAATGGACAAAACTCAACATTTTCTGCGACAAAATCTAAATTTTAGATTATTATGATTTACTTAAAAGAAAATATTTTCTTCTCATTTCTAGTAAAAGTATATTTATTTTCTATTTTTTCAAGGGCATTTTAATTTAATCTTAATTTATGCCTAGATGTAATGAGATGTTTTTGTTTTGTTTTTTCTTATTTTTAGTGAAAAGATAATTTAATTTCAAAGCATTTTACTGACCGACTCAAAGGTTTCAAGGGAAACCAATGTTTATTGCAATAAACAATAGTTTTCTGTTTGAAATGAAAATGAGCCAGTGTTTTGAACGGCTCTTTGCAACAAACGATGAGTTTGAAAAATGAGTTTAACCTACTGTCTCCCCCCTGAACGATCATGAATTCAATCTAATAAAGGCTAAAAGATGATTTGCTTTGATCATCTTTGGGATTATTTCAGAATAAACATTATGCAAAAATGAATAGTTCTATTAAGCTTTATATCCAGAATTAGTAAAAAGTGAAAGAGATAATTTCACGTGGATTCCAGATAAAATGTTTTCTGTTTTAGACACATAATTTAGTACAATTTAGGTTAATTTTAGGCCTGGTGGTGCTACTAAACTCAAATAGCCTACCTAATGAGATGACACTCGGTGTGAAAAGTCTGAAAAGCCACTGGTGTCGAGGCTATACAGCTCCAGAGGTGGTCCCGGGGTGGTCTAGACTCAAATTAATGACCACCTACTGGGTTGCCACGAGGTTAATGACCCCTTCAGCACGCATACACAAACACACGCTCTTTCTAGTGGGCCGCCGGGGGCACGGAGCCACTCTTTACTGTATGCCGTCCCGTGCCACTTCGGACTCGCTCGCTGTCAATCTGCGCAGTCAGCTGAGCCAGTGCAGCTCGCGACCTTTGCCCCCCGCGGACCGAGTGGCAGACGAAAGGTTATCTCAGTAGCCAGGTCTTTGCTGCTTAGACTTGAATGCTCGGCAACAAGGGCCGGGGCGCGATACGTCGAGAGAAAATGGTGGAAATTGAGTAAAACTGAGTAAAAAATGTCTATATAGGCGAGATGTACTGTATGCTCGGGTGGCCTTTTGTGCGGCTGGTGGTCATGTGATTGCAAAAGGGGTGCAAACAGTGCGCGGTTGTTTACCTTGCTTATCAGAGGTGTTGTAACAAGTAGAGGAACACACATAGGCTGACCCCAACACGCACACACGCTAAACCCTAACCCACAAAGATCCATAGGTAATTTTCCCGACTCGTTTTCTTCATACGCTGCCTTTCTGATATCTGATATGTCCGCAGATGATAAAAAGTCGGCCAGCGTTCCCAGTAAATCTCCCGGAGGACTCCTAAACTCTCCTCTGATCACATCTGCCATTTAAGAGGCTGCACGACATGAAAAACTACAGTCACGGTACGTCGCGTAGGTACAACTATGAGCGCCGGCGAACTGGGCCTATAAATAACTGCTGTAAATACCGCAATGAAACGTCCACGTCTCCTCATTTATGACGCTGAGCTGGGTCTGAGTCAACTTTCTGTACGGCGCAGGTAGTATTTCTCTACAAGACAAAAGGTAATCATGTACTGAGAGCCCAGAAATATGTCTATTTTATGATTTAGCAGTCTGATGCTAAGTCATATCAAATGTCTATTCAAAATCTTCTACATTGATTATCTGAAAGTACGTTAAAAAAAAACAGAAACTTTTTAGACAAAATGTTCACGAAGCCATATACAATTCTATCTAAAGTTTTGCTGCTTTTTTCCTGGTTTGACAATTATGTGATGTGTATTATTGATCCTAGGTGTAGGGTTGCGAAACATTGGAAAATTTCAATGGGAATTATCATGGTTAGTGGGTGTGTGAAGCCATTTATTGTCAAAAAACCTGTTTGTTTACACTTTTAGAAACTAGAAACTAGCCAAATGTCCCTGATCAAAAGTTCTTGAAACAAGCATCATTTTTTCCAAGAGAGTCCAATTTTGTCAGAGAGTCCTGTATTTTCAGCTGAAGTGAATTTCTCTTTGCTCCTGGACAATTTTCCTGGCATTTGGCATTTGGCAAGGTCATGTAAACGTTAGATCAGGGACATTTGAGTAGTTTCTGTTTCATTATGATTTCAAAAGAGTAAACTCAGTTCTTTGGCGATAAATGGCTTCACACAACCTCTAACCATGAGTGGGAAAAAGATTTTTGTGTCATCATTTATATTCATATTATATTAATGAGCAAAAAGTGATATGTAAACTTAAAAGGGTATGTACACTTTTGAGCACAACTGTATATAGGAATTAATGAGAATAAAAAGGGAATAAACACAGCTGAAGGTTTCTTCTGTACAAGTAGATCAAACTGCACTTCAAGAAGATTCAGATGTAATTGTAATATATTAAGGCAACAAGGACCAGTCACTTTTTCACTCACAAACCAGTTTCTTTACATAAACATTTCTAAATTCACCTAAATCTGTGAGTCTGCTTCATCTGGAAGATAATTGACATAAAACTGTGTTGATCGCACCTGAATCTCACCAACCACAGTAAAATGCTCCCTTTACCTGAAAACTTTTTTTTGAGGTTTTTGAAGCATTCCCTCTTCTCTGCGTCTGTGTGCGCTCCAGTGCCACGGCTCACAGCTGTGAGTACATGTCTAATACCATCTAACACTGTATTAGACATGTACAACGGTATCCAAACATTACACCTGTGTATAACAGTATATGATATGGTCCAGCCCTAGTAGATAACCTAAGCATCGGTACCAGAAGCAAAAATGCTGGATCGGAGCATCTCTGTTAAAGACCTGAGATCTGTGTTTAGGAAAGTTGAGAATCATGTTTTGTGTTGTTTTACTCAATATTTTTATCTTGCAACTTAGAGTTTATTTTATTTTAATCAGTGTAAATAAGAGATGTTTACACAGTTGCTAGATGCTAAAAGTTTATTTTCTTCTTTGATGGCACATTTCTCGACTTTCTTGCACCCTCCTGTGTGATCTTATCTTAAGAGCTGTTGCAACAAGTAAATTTCTCCATTGTGAGATCAATAAAGTCTTATCTTATCTCATCTTATCTTATTTCACATTATATATGGGGACTCACACTTCTATTATGTGTCTGGGTGTGACATTACTCAATATTTATGTTTTATGGGTAAAAATAATGGTGAGCTAACAGACCCTTTCGCTGCATACAGCTGGAGGCAGGAAGTGAGCAAGAGAAACAAGATTACTAAAACTAGCGATTATAAGTGTAAAACTACAACTACAAAATGTGGTCCTGTTGTGGCTTAAGGTGCGAGAACAAGAGGAACGACATTTGAGACGATAAAATAAGGTTTTATCTAGGGATGGTCCGATATGAAAATTTTCTGCCGATATCGATATCCGATATTTTCCTCGCTGCTGTGGCCGATATCCGATATTTGCGGATATTAATATCAACATTTAAAATCAATAGCAAGACCCACTCACATGGAGTAAAGTTCCTAAATTCATCATTGGAAAAATTAATAATGCAATACGACTTTGGCTGGTTACAGTGGTTCACTCAGATTTCTTTTGAGACTGTGATGGCTATTAAAATCTTGCTTCCTCTTGGGGACATTTTTAGAGCATTTGTGTTGGAGATTCTTTATAAAGCATTATAATTTCAGCACATTTGAATAAACTATTGCCCCAGTCAGATCAGTTGCCTCTCTGTGCTGTAGAAAAACAGCAGTCAACATGGAAAAATCCTCTGCCGATATTTTTTTCCTAATTGGACCGATACCGATATTTGAAAAATATATATCGGCGGCACCGATATATCTGCCCATCCCTAGTTTTATCTGATATTTCCAACAACAGTTAGACATTTGTTTATCATTACTATAACAACAGCTACAATGGACAAAGATAGGGATCTAGCTTTCCGCCTCCAGTTAAGCCCAATGTTTACAAACAATGAAAGGGTCATTAATTTGTTATTCAATGAAAATGCAAAAAGATGTTCATTTCATCATTTTGACAGTTTTTAACTTTTGAAAATGTCCAAAATTTCCAAGCTACAGTTTCTCATTGAACGTTTCCTGGGAATTTCTGGAAATTTACCAGGAATGTCCCGCCCCTTTTGCAATCTTAATCCTTAATTGGGCACAGAAAGTGATGTAGAAAGAGGTAGAATGCTTTTGAACTTTGTCTGTTGTAATTTCCATTATTTTTCCCATGATACAAACAAATCAACAAAACTATAAGACTATTAGCTATGAAAGTTTCCTGAACCCCCTCTTCCCGCCTTCTGATGGTCTCCTCTCACACTCTGGCAGACTCTAGTTAGCTTAAGCTAGCGCCACATCAGTCCATCATCGCAGATATGGGCCTGCGGTCAGATAGCGGGGCCGACGGCGCACAAGACATTTTGTCCACTCTGTCATGTTTACTTATAATGATAAGCTTTGATGGATTCTCTGCGAGCTATAGACGCCACGTTGCACACGCCATGCGGCTTACACATCATGCAAGATTGCACACACATAAACACGCCCAGGCAAGGACTTGAAAAGACCAAATAAATAAAATATATATGCCAAAAAAACAGATAAGATTGATTTTATAAACAGCGATAGCTCATATAGTGTTAAACAAATGGCAGGAGATTAGATAAATGGAGCCCAACAGCTCCGCCCACTTTGAAAGCCACTCTGGTTCAGGAAGTAAATTTCATATCATATTCATTTTTCCCATAAACACTTGGGTGGGAAAAAATATGTATTAAAAGGACTATACCTGATTTTTCCCTAGTAGTGGAATGATTTATTTATTTTTTCCTCCTTTAGTATATTACAAAGTCAGACATTTCTGGAAATAAATATTTGCACTCTAGTTTTCTAGCATTTCTGTGACTATGATCCTAAAAAGTGACCCCACCTGTAGCGAAATGTGCTCATAAACTCATCTCTAAGAAGAAATAGGATTTTAGAAATGTGAGGAAAGCTAGGAATGTGTTTGGATCACAACTTTAAATTACTCGCTCCCTCTTTCATTATTTGTAATTTAAAAACCGGGTATAGTGCCTTTAACAGTTTACAGGGTTAATACAGGTAGCGGAAAGTCAAATTAATGCTTTTTAAGGCTATTTTAACACTAGAACAACCAAGTCATTTTGCTCAATTGATTTCAATGAAAGTTTTGAATGTATCCATTTTTTCCTCCCATTCTGGCCAATGAGGAGCAGAGGGCACCGACTGCCATAGAAACATTGAAGTCAATGGAGCAGTGAAAATGACTGCCTTTGGGAGTTCTAGGTAGAATTACCTTAATCTCCTTTTGATTTTATATTTTCTTGTAAAATACAACATGTGAATAAGGTACATACAGATACAGAAAAGTCAGCAGATGAGGAATACAAAACAATGTATGTGGCCAGAGTAATGACATATACTGTACAAACCTGGGAGAAGTCAAAATGACTGCCTTGGGAGTTCTAGTGTTAATGCCCAAATACTACAGTTTTAATGCTACAAATGCCACAAATTAATACATATTTAATATTAATTTCCATATTCAATAGAAAATTTTAAACGGACAACTTTTGACCAGAAATACAGTTTGGATTCTGCCAAAACTCCAGTCTAGACCCTAATTTTTGTAACTTATGCTGTAAAATTAGTTCAGCAATGTCATGATTTTCCAAGAACTTTTGATTTTATGCCAGTTTGAATTCTACTTAATGCTTTTTAATGACATTTAATGTCTTATTTTTGACACAATTAACTTAATGACTTTTAATGCCCCTGGTTCAAAAGAACAATTTTTTTTAAATTTGTTTATTTGACAGGGACAGTACACATTAATGAACATTTCTGTAAATGTGTCAGTATTAGCTTCAGGGCTCGTGTTCAACTGTTGTCCCTGGGTTGTCCCAATTAAACCTAATGAGCTATGACCATAAAACACTACTTTTTATCACCAGCTGATATGAATGATCTGAAACGTATGAAAAGTTATGAAAGCATTTTATCATCCAGTATACTGTTTTATTTGGTATTTGCCTTGATTTTAAACGGAGATATACTTAGTAGTTATTACATGGCGGATCAACATTCGTTAAAAAGTGAATTCAAGGTTTGTTTTGTGTTTTACAAATTGATGCTGCCATTATCCAATAGTCCCTGAGACTTCAGACTAACACCAGATGATCAATAACACAACTAATCCTAATCAGAGAGTGTCTCACAGAGGCTTCAGCTCACGAAGGGCCTGTGCAGTGTTATCCCGCGTTGGTTTACTTTAGCCTGGCTTGGGGCCAGACTTCTGACGAGCCCATTACGACGCTGCGGACTAATTAAAGAGACTAATGAGGGCGGCCGTTCGTCATGTCACAGAGGGTCAGGAGGAGGCACTGAGAGATAGGGCCACTGGGTATACTGTATGTTTATCACAGCAATGTCATCTCAGCGCTAGCATTTCAATGGGAGGTCATGATGTCACATATCAGAGAATGTACCCTGCAAAAAGTAATATTTTAGTAAGTTAAGTAATCTAGAAATGTGTAAAATTTTCTTGAAATAAGTACATTTGTCCTTTCAAGATGCTTGTCCATGGGGCAAGTCTTTTACACTAAATTTAAGAAAAAAGGTCTCAGCACACTCAAAAGTAGACAAAAAAAAACTTGAAATAAGATTGTTACTGGTGTCAAGTGTAAAAAACTTGCCCCAAAGGATCTTGAAATGGGTTTCTCAAACCGAGAACAAATGTGCTTATTTCAAGAAAATTTAGCTAATTTTGTTCGATGTGTCCTGCACTTTGGTCAACATTGTTGTTTTTAAAGTGCATTATAAATAAAGCTGGATTGGA
>OMNZ01058567.1:0-29865 GCA_900303255.1 Lesueurigobius sanzi | reverse complement strand
GGAGGACGCTTAAGCACAAAAAATCTGCAGTTTTATAATATTATCACAGTCAAATTGGACCCAAAAATTCTAAGTTTTTCACAGCATGAGTAGCATTTTTTCTAAAAATAATTTCACTTAAAAATGTATTTTTTGAGAGAATGAATGTGATGAGAGGTGGTTTAAAGCAGAGATTAGTTAGTTAGTGTAGTGTAGACTTTCACAGCTGAGGGCTGCAGCTTGTTAGTTGTTCCTCACACCTGTCGTATCAGAGAGATCAGGAGTACTGCCTCATGCTCTTGTCATGCCCATATATGGAAGATTAAAGGGCGTGTCTTTGTATTTCCATAGTCAATATGATGTAAATGTCCTGATAATGAGGGGAGTGGTGTTCTTCACGTTCATGAATTTGGGGCATCTCTCTTTAAGAACAGTTTTGTCTTCTTAAGAACGCTTCGTGAATCAGTTTTTCTTAAGTTTCTCCTAAGTTGTACTTAAGAACTTTTTCTCAAGATCTCAAGAAAATATTCATAAATGAGGCCCAATGTCTTCTCTGTCAGCAGTGAAATGTTCTGACAGAGAAGACTTTGAACTTTGTGACAGTGTTGGGTCTAATTATTTTCTCATGAAGGTGTGCGTGATGTTGGCCAGTAGAAAGGACTTTCAGCCACAAGAATAATATGGCAGGTTTGTGAATCCAATCACTATCAAATAATGATCAGGGAAAACATTTGGACATTTTCTTTGTGGACATTTCTTTCAAAAACTGTTTCTCTCCCGTAGATTTGTAGTTGGCACCGGCTCAAACTGAAATGAAGTCTGTAACGTGAACGTCACCCAAACACCGAATGTCGCCCACATGTCAAAGTCCCACTCACTTTATCAACATGCACCCGTATAAAAATAGACTCTATACCCTTTATAAATACGTATACAAATGTATTTTTAAAATACACGATAAATACAGTCACAGAGAACATTGTGTACAAAACAACAGTTACAAACCTTTTTTGGATATTAGCATTCACAAAACACATACGTCAGAAATGCAACTTTAACGACAATTGCGGGTCACATTTTTTGTCTTTTTCACTAAAGCTGTGTCTGCATTCATGGGTTTCACTCCAAACACATCTGGACTGTTCTCTTTGAGCATCGTGCTGCGTTCATGTGCCCCGTTCTAAAACATAAATGACACTCTGTGTCTGAGTGGCACAAATAAAATACATAACATTCACAATCATTGTCTATGCTATTTAATAAAATTATATTAAAACATAACAATTAATAAATAACTTATAAATAACAATAAAAAAATCATATGTCTGTAAATAAAAGATATACATTATAAAAAGAAAGATGATTATCTAACACAATAACACTGGGGAAACCAAGGGGCACATGAATGCAGCATGTTCTGTCATCTTTGAACAAACTATATAATAATAATTCTAATCCTTCAATGTATGTTTTAAATGAAACCACATGAAAGAGCACACAGCGGAGATATGCCTCTTCCCCTCGCCGCCGTGGGGGCATTGTGGCTTCTTACTGTAGCCGTTAGCCGCTGGACGGGGCTAATTCTGCTAGCTCTGGGGCTAGCTCTGGGGCTAGCTCTGGGGCTAGCTCTGGGGCTAGCTCTGGGGCTGTGGCAGTGGGACTAGCTTGGGGCTAGCTCTGCCTCATGTCCTGTTTCAGTGGGACTAGCTTGGGGCTAGCTCTGCCTCACGTCCTGTTTCAGTGGGACTAGCTTGGGGCTAGCTCTGCCTCACGTCCTGGAGGAGCTTGTTGATCTCAGCCACCAGCTCGCTGGCGTCCACCAGCTCGTGGCGGCTGTCGCTGCGTTTGCCCTGGTGTAAGTGGCTCAGTACAGAGTCAAAGTCATCCTCCTCGTAGTTCTCGGGGATCTCCTCCATGGCCGGCAGCCACTTGGTGGGGGGTCCGGGCAGGGGCACAGGGATGGGGACCACAGTGGGGGTGGGAGCGGGCTGCAGTGCGGGGCTGACCAGAGCCGTGAGGAGGGGGGTACTATGGGCCTTGTTGTTCTGGGGGTGGTTCTTGGGCTGTGAGCCCAACTTGGTGCTGGGTTTGAGGGTGTGGTAAGCCCCTGGATGGGGGTGACCCATGCTGGGGTTTTGGAAGTGTGTGTTGGCAGCCCAGGCCGCAACCCCCTGTTGATGCACCGAGGGGCTGGCTTTCCCTGGGAGGTGACCCCTCCTGCGGTCCAGGGACCCACTGAGGGGCACCCCCACCCCGCTCAGACTGGTGGTCCGCTGGTTCTCATTGACCTGAACATACGCGTCAAGCCCCTGGGGCAGCAGTCTCTGGAACACACTGCTCATCTCAGAGAGCAGAGAGGTGGTACCACAGGCCTCCTCGTCCCGCACGGCCAGCGCACTGCCCTCGCCACCCTCCTCGCCCTCCTCTGAGCTCAGCTCTTTACCGAAGGTGGAGAAGCTTTGGTTCCGGTCGGTGCAGGGCACAGGGGTGGACTCCTGTGAAAGCTCTGTGGGCTGCCGGGCCTCCTCTCCGGGAATATACAGGTTACTTCTGTAGTCAGAGGAGGAGGAGGCGGGCGAGGCCAAGGGGGGCATCCAGCACTGGTCCGAGTGTCCCAGGACACGGCACTCCTCTGTGCACAGCCGCATGCCTGAGAGAGACAAACACAGCTCATCAGTATACAGGGCATAATCAGGACCTGCTCAAACAGCTCTGATTTCTCTCTCTTTCAAGACACTCTTTTAATATTAAATCTTCAAATAGAAAACCTCAGAAGAATAAATTAGTCAAATCAAATATGGCGTCTAAAGCGTTCATTAGAGGAGCGGTGCTGGTGCGGGACTTCATTACAGCCTCATTAAGATGAAAGCAGCATTTATAATACATCTTAGAGTCGAAGAGGAGCGTTTGGGCGCAGAGAGGCGCAGTGCGGGGGCAGCACTGATAAAAGACGGCAAAAGTAACAGATTTAAGCCTCTAGATTTGTGTCAAAAGAGATGTGTCAACACTGGTTTTGACGGAGTGACAGTAAACGCACCCCTCTGCTGGTGTGTGTGGAACGGTCCTCAGCCCGATCTACATCTCTCTATAATCCCACGTGTAAAATCTGAGAAGTTTTAATCAAATCTGACAGGTCTGTGACGTTATCAAAGTGCCCCCTCCCCAGAGCCACAGGAGACAGGGAAACTTTCTCATTCTGAAGTGAGTGCGGCAGGAGCGGGCGGAGGGTGGTCCTCTTCAAGTCACTGAAAGAACTGGGTCATGTTCTAAATTGGCTGTTTCAGGATTATTTCAGTAAAGTTAAACTCTCCCGGCATAGTCAGTTTGTCAATGCCTCACAAACTCTGACTTTTCCTCTCTTCCCATGGTTTTATTTTGTTCCTGTAATCCTGTATATCCCGTTTTGCCCGACACCAGCTGATGTCATGTCGTGAAGTTGATCAGTCAGAAAGTCCAGACTGCTTCACGTGACTTGTTTTTTTCATTTTCAGCACTGAAATTGCCTCCACACTGCAGAAAGTGATCTCTTGATAAGATAAATTTGCTTGAATTCAGAATATTTGATATCTGAGCCATCCCAGATTGATAACGCGTAGAACTCAAGTTAGACTGTTACAAATTCTCTGCCAATGGAACAAGTATTTTTGCACTTACTATTAGAAAAACATAATATTTCAAGTAAATGTAGATTTATTATCTAATTTTTACTGCAAGAAGCATTTTTTTCTTAATTTAAGTGCAAAAATCCTTGTTCTATTGGCAGATGACTTTACTTGGCAGGTCAAATTTCACTTTTTCAGTGCACTATGAAGTATTTCTTCTTTCATCGACTGCTATCCTACTTCACTCCCTTCACACTGTGCTTAGAAATGACCCATTTTAAACTTATTTTTGGGATCTTTTGATGTATGGATGGGCCAATAGTTCATGATGGAATAATAGAAATGCGCTGGCCCCGCCCCATAGACAGAGGGCCGTCATGTGGCACATAATGACAGGTCTGTGGCTAAACGCTGGTGCACAGAGCGGCACAGGCAGAGGCAGCAGAGGCAGGGGGAGAAAGGTGAGCGGCAGATGTAATTATGCTCTCCAGGCCCTAATCAGCCACGCAATCTGGAGCCTCGTCGCCACGGCAACAGCTCGTCACATGGCAATTAAGCGGCTCCTTTTCATCAGAGGAGCAGCGCGGCTTGGGTTTGGACCACTCAGAGTGACAGCTCAAAGGTAGGCGCCGCGAGAGTGCCTAACGAGGCGAGCAGACGAGAGCCCACAACAGGGCCATAATTGGGACGTGGCTGTGAGGAATGACGGCTGTGGGCAGCTCCAGTGAAAGCCACTGAAACCACTGGTGCCACTGAGGCAGCAGCTGGGCACCTGCAAGGCCCTCAGTCTGAGCGGGGTCGACCCATCTACCCACCAGGTCATGGATACTCTCCCAGGGACACATATCATGGAACAGGCTGCTCACACTATGAGGGTCCATTCTGCCTGGAGACACAGGCTCCAACTCGTCAGAGCATTTACCTTGGACTTACAAAGATTTTTTTTTTGAATATTACGAATTATTGAATAACAGGTATCTCCGGTAGTATCATCAGCAGTCTTCACCTCACTCTGTTCCAGCTAGAGCTGTGCTCAATATATTGGCAATATATCGTTACAGAGCACTTGACAACTTGATAAAAGAAAATGAATCAAATCTGCTTGTTTTACCCCATGGTTTATTCCATCACAACACACGCACTAACTACTGCAATTGCAGGTTTCAGTATATATAACACATTTAGCATAATAAAAACTACTATTTATTGTACCTATGAGAGCATGTTTCTTCAGTTTCTTTGGAATATGTATTGTATTATGGATGCTGTATCGGGATACACTTGTAGCGGGTACATATCGTACCGTGAACCCTGTACCTGGATATGTATCGTATCGTGGGCCCTGTATCGGGATATGTATCATATCATGGAACCTTTATTGGGATATGTATCATATCATGGAACCTTTATTGGGATATGTATCATACCGTTGACCCTGTATCAGGATACATAACGTGGGCCCTGTATCGGGATATGTATCGTATTGTTGACTTTGTATCAGGATATGTATTGTATCGTGGTACCTGTATCAGGATATGTATCATATCGTGGACCCTGTATCGGGATATGTATCGTATCGTAAGTTGTTGGCAATACCCAGCCCTAGTTCCAGCCTTGTATTCTCTCTACACTGTGAAAAATGAATAGAGTTCAAATGAGTAGAATTAGTAATTCTGACTTCTAAAAAGAAAAAAGTCATTGGAGTCAGATTTTTACGTACAATGTGAAACTAAAAGGCCTTTTGCCTTGTCCCTGGCTCATGGCGCGGTGGTGCATGGGAGTGACGTTACCTGCATGCGGTCGGTGAGGCCCGTCGGCCGCGTACACCTCGGGGTAACCCTCTCCCAGGAGCCGCTCCATGGGCGACTCGCGGCCCGGGTCGTAGTCGCTGTCGCCCGCCTCGCTGTCCCCGCGGCCGCTGTCCTTCAGGCTGAACTTATCCATCTCATTCAGGGCGTATCTGCGCACACACACACACACAGGCCTTATCAGAGCGCAGCAGGAACAGGCACCAGCGAGAGGCTTTACATACTATTATGCAAATCTGGTTACTCAGCGTGGAAAACTCCCAGACTAAATATGTTCTCTACAGCTAAGGTTCTCAAATTGCGGTGTGGGGGTCATCGCAATGAAATGGAAATTGCGATTTGAACAGCTGCAATTGGCAAAGGCTGTCTTTATCTGGGAAGTATATTGTATATTGAGAGAGCAGAATCTATTATCACGTCTAAAAGCTGCTCACCCTGAAGTTTAGGGCCCTACAAACAGTGTGATCTGAAATATGATTTGAAGCCACTGAATTTATAATCCCCTACATTGGAAAGGTCAGATGAATCCTTGTTTCCTCATTACCTGGTTCATAACTGGCTTTTTCCTAATTTAGTCTCATTTTAGTCAGTTATATAAGTTTGTATCGTTAGGTCTACTACATTATACCTAGTTAAGTGTTTTCATAGTGAAATTTAAACCTGGCTGTCCTTGTCTTAGACCTGGTCTTAGTTTAGGAAAAGAGTTGGAGTCAATTTGAAGCTTTTGCTGTATATAGCCTACTGATATAAATATAATACACTACTGCATTTAATGTTTTCGTGTAAATATAAGGCATTGAATGTACAATAATGATCAAAATTGACTATTGTGTGAGGACAAAACTTGAGAAATGAATAGAGCTAGCAGATTTTAGTGGGGATTTTGGATATGTAGTTAAGTCTCTGAAGAAAAATACTAATGTTGCCTTGTCACTGGTTCAAAGTTCAACAAATCAGGTTAGAAATGTGATTTTGACACATCTATCTGCGAAAACCTTCTGAATATTGAGTACTAGAATGGAAAATGTGGTCTTCGTTTTCATTTCCCATGAAAAACATTCAATTGGTGCAATAATTGAACACCTCATTATGAACATTAGGCAATTTATTTGTTTAGTTTATATGTTAAAAGAACTAAATGTCCCGAAAACGTAACGCAAATGGAGAAAGAATAAAAAGTCTGCAGCGTCTCTCCTTAAATCCAGGTTTGTAATTTCATTTCCCTGTAGACTTGACTTGACCAGTGGTTCTCAACTAGTGAATCGGGACCCAAAATGGTCACGGAAAGTTAAAACGACAGTTCTTGGGTTATATTTTAGCATGATTTCAGCTTTTTAATCGAATTAGATGCTTGTAGGTTGCGTTTGCGTGATATAATTCTATTTTAGTTGGAGCAGGTTCCAATATAAGTCTATATAGGAGAGAAATGAAAATAGAGAAATGTTGTGATTGGATTGACAAAACTGCTATTTTCCTTTCTACTGGCCAACGCCGCACATGGTTTTTTAATATTGTCACCACTTTTGGACACCTTTAGAAGAAAATAATTAGACCAGTTCATATGTGCTGACAGAGAAGGCATTGAACTTTGTGCTGGCTGTTAAAAGCACAGTCGTAGTAGCCATAAACCAAGACAAAATAATCGTATTTTGACTTGACTTCCATACAGCAGTTACCCACCATCAAATGCTCAGCTGCCTCCACCTCAATTTTAAACTTTAGTCTCTTTAAAATGCCGTGATGTCACATGATATCTGGGCCCTGGCTTGTCATCGTAGGGTGATGGCGGGTCCTGACACCGAACCAGTTGAGAACCACTGGACTTGACTGTCCACATCGACCTCATCCTTCCCTACATTCTACTCATGTCTCATCTGGAGGATTAGCCTAGTGCGCATGTCGCCGTTCGTAATCCGAAAGCCAAACGGACCCGCCGTCCGCTTGAGACACACCAACACACAATGACGTACCCCGCTAACACGACATGGGCTCTTACCTGTAGCTGCGCGTGTATTTGTTGCCTCGGAAGCTCGGCCGGGGCTGGTACTGGCCCTGATGGAGCATGGACAGAAGCTGTGAGACTTGCTACAATGGCAGAAACAGACACACGGACACACAGGGACAAAAAAATAAAGGGACAAAATGAGGAGGGGGAATGAATGGAGCGAACACAGGCACAGGACGATGTGGGGAGGGGTGGCGTGACTAGGGAAAAATCAAAACACAGAACACCACTAAAACAAGACACCGCCAGGGCTGCAGGAGCGTCACAATGCACAATGTATCGTCAGATTACAACTATTGTGATATTAGGTGATGCGAGAGAAGCCACAGCATGTTTAGGTTCTTACTAAAGCTGTTCTTTTGCTAACTCAACCTAAAACAAAACTGAACAAGAAATGGAAATACTGTATGTGCTCTCTTTGGTTCTGATTTGGACCTTTTTAAGTCTTCTTTTGACAGGATTTGATACAAAATCCTTACAATATGTGAGTACCATAATATAGTAACTCCATGCTCTACTGGTGGTACTTCTTCAGGTGGGACTCAGGGTACGAAACCCTAAAAACAAGGGTCATAGAGGCCGCTGTGACGGAAAGTAAAGGTGCCATGTATCACTCATACAGCCACTGGGTCACTATATACGCACATTAAGCCTATTTAGACAATTTTAGACTTGATTTAGTCAAGATCGGGGCCTTTTGGTACTTGGAAGGTCAAATGTTTTATGGTTGAGAAGTTTGACAACCACTGCTTTAGTTAAATATTGCAACAATATCATAATCTCTCTCATAATAAATACTCAACAACTACTTTATATGCCTCGATATGGACCTATCATGTCTAAAACCTGCTATATGTGAAAAATCTGTATCAAATTGCAATAGTGGACAGAGGAAATTACAATAATAATCAGTCTTGAAGCCCTGGTTTGAACTCTGTCAGCACAAATCCTCCCAAATCCATCTAGACACATCTAAAGTTAAATAAATAAATTTGGCTTTTTCAAAATGGCTGCTCTACAAATAGAAAATGAACCTCACAGCTGGAAAAGCATTCATCTACATATATACTTAACTATCTATATTATCTATCTATTTCATCTATCTATTTTATCTGTCTGTCTATCTGTCTGTCAGTATTTAAGTCAATTGCAATGACAATAGCCTCTAATAAAGATGAAGTTGTAATTAAAGCTGCATGTCCTCTCACCTCCACTGGGGGCGTCGCGTGGGCCAGCTCCAGAGCGAAGTTCTCTGGCACGTGGTTGGAGGAGATGGTGACCAGGCTGTTGAGAGACTGGCGAGAGTGGTGGCTCTGGCGACTCCCCAGGGTGCCCCGGTCGGGTGTGGGTGAGGCGGAGGGGGAGCAGGGGTGGGCCCTGACCGGCAGCGTCCCGTTGACCGTGGGCACCAGGGTGATGTCGGCCTTGTGGATCTGCCGCGCTGGCTTTTTGGGGTGGTTCTGGTAGCTGCTCTCGGCCATGCGGCAGTTGTAGTTGTGCCGAGGGTCTTTCTTCTCGCGACTGCAGCGTGCCGTGGCGAACATGACCATGACCACAAGGAGCAGGGCGCACACGGCTCCCAGGGAGATGATGACGATGAGGGAGAGGTCCAGAGAGGTTTGTCCGGAACCAGCGGGATACAGCGGGGGAAGGACTTCCATGGTCTCCTGCAGCCCCAACCTCAGTAGAGCCCCTGTGGTCAGCCGCGTGGTCCCTCTGTCCTGGACCTCCACTTTTACCTCCAGCACATCCTGACTGCACTGCTCCAGGCTGGCGTTGGTGCGCAGCTCACAGCGACGGGGGTCCATGACGAACAGCCCCTCCTCGTTGCCGGCCACGATGGTGCAGCTGAGCTCGCCGTTGGCCCCTGCGTCCCGGTCGCTCACCTTCATAGCGGTCACCAGCTGCCCCGGAGACGCGTACCTCCACACAGCCAGCTCTGCGGTGTGGTTCCTAAGTGTGGGAGACAGGATGACCGGTGCATTATCGTTCTCGTCCAGCACGGTGAGCAGGATGGTGGTGTTGGTGGACAGCGGGGGGTTCCCTCCGTCCCGTGCCTGGACCGTGAAGGCGATCCTGCTGACGTCCTCGTGGTCGAAGCTCCGTAGAGCATATATGGCCCCGTTGGAAGGGTCGATGGTGACGTAAGTGGAGATGGGGCTTCCCTGGATAATTGCATCGATTACACTGTACGTCACTTGTCCGTTTGTTCCCAAATCCGGGTCTGATGCCACCACGGTCATCAGGTAGGCTCCAGGCGAGTTGTTCTCCGATTTGAAAACCTCATACCTGTTCTTCTCAAAGTGCGGCGGGTTATCATTGTCGTCCAGCACCTGCACAGTGAAGTGCTTGATGGTGGACAGACTGGGGGAGCCCCTGTCCTCTGCGATGACCGTGAGACTATACTCGGACCTCTTTTCCCGATCCAGAGACACGTTGGTGAGGATCATGTAGTTCCTCTCGTAGGTCTTCTGCAGCCTGAAGTGGCCGTGGCCGTGCAGCCTGCAGATCACCTCCCCGTTCAGCCCTGCGTCGCTGTCGTCCACCCTCACCAGAGCGATGAAGGTGTCCACGGGAGCGCTCTCCGAGATGTAGGCGACCTCCTCTTTCCCCGGGGTCATCAGGTTTACGTTGATCTCCGGCTTGTTGTCGTTCACGTCCGCCACTTTGATCACGATTTTGCACAACCCGGGGATGGAGTTGGGCCCCATATCCTGAGCTTGGACGTCTAATTCATAGGAAGCGGTGGTTTCGTAGTCAACTTTTTTAATCAGAGTGATGTGCCCTGTTTCCGGGTTGATTTTAAACGTTTCCAGAATCTTTGGCGAGACGTGGCTGCTGAAGGCGTAGACTATTTTGCCGTTAGTGCCCTCGTCTGGGTCAGTTGCGTTTAAATCGATGATGAGCGTTCCAAGGGGGGAGTTTTCTAACAAGTTCACGATGTAGGCTTGCTCGTCGAACGCGGGGCTGTTGTCGTTCGAGTCGGAAATGCTGATCTTGACCAGGGTGGAGCCGGACTTGGGGGGCACACCGTTGTCCGAGGCCGTCAGCTGGAGCTGGTACGAGGGCTGGGACTCCCTGTCGAGCTCGCGCATCACCACCAGCTCCGCGTACTTGGCCCCGTCCGTGCGCGTCCGCACCTTGGTGAAAGAAGGATTTGTTTTGGTTACAAGCATGCAATGATTACATATACTACTGTGCACCCTACCCTAGTTACAACACAAGGTCTATCTAGCAATCAATATCTCAACTGCAATGACAAGTGTGTCTTCTGTTTTTCTTCTTTTTTCTTTGCTAGATACACAATAATTTGACTTACACTTCATTCTTATATTTGTTCAAGATTGTGATTTTGAACAGTTTTTTGAAATAAAAGATCGAATTGCTCCTCTTGAGCTCCTCAGCGAGACCATTCCACAAACTAACACCAAAATGGAGTTCATTTTAACATTCGTGCTGACCATTTGTTAAACATATTCTCTTAGGTTATATTTTTACTCCCTGTTTTCAAACAAACATAACATATTTTCAGGCAATATTTTACACTTAACTTAACTCAGGTCAAAAACAGGTCTAAACCAGGACTAAACCAAGTCTAAACCAGGACTAGACCAGGTCAAAACCAGGACTAAACCAGATCTAAACAAGGATTAAACCACAACCAAACCAGGTCTAAACTAAGTCTAAACCAAAACTCAACCTGGTCTAAACCAGATCTAAACAAGGAGTAAACCACAACCAAACCAGGTCTAAACTAAGTGTAAACCAAAACTCAATCAGATCTAAACAAGGTCTAAAGGAGTAAACCACAAAACCAAGTCTAAATTGGGACTAAATCAGTTCATCGTAGCGACGTCACTTTGAAAATAAAATACTTTTACTTTTTACTGAAATGTAGTAAAGTAAAATATTCATCATTAAATATACTTAAGTAAAGTAAAAGTACCAATAATGTGTACTTTTTACTTGTACTTTTTACTTCGTTACTTTCCACCACTGAAATTGCATCTGTCGGTTCATTATACGGAGGATGATTAACGATCCTAATGGCTTTCTTTTGTAAAATAAGAAAAGGTTTTGTATTACAGTAAACATGCATCCACATCTCAACGCGATAAGTCACACACGAGGGGACAATATAAGATACGCACCTCGATCTTGAAGAAGTTGTTCGGGGACAGCGCGTACGTGTGCAGAGCGTTGTCCCCCACGTCTGCGTCCACGGCTCCGTCCAAGGGGATGCGCGTGCCCACCGACGCGCTCTCGGAGATCTCGATGGGCACGATGGCGCGGGAGAAGTGCGGGGAGTTGTCGTTAATGTCCAAGATCTCGACCTCTACGTGGAAGAGCTGCAGGTACTCTGTGGGGAGCGTCACCACGTCGAACTCGATGGTGCAGTTGAGGTTCTTCTCGCAGAGCTTCTCGCGGTCGATTTTGGTAGCGATGGTGATCTCCCCGTCCTCCTCCCGTACGGAAAGAAACTGCGTGCTCCCTCGCTGCATGGCACGGAACCGAAAGCTTAGCGACCCGGGGAGTTTCGCCAGAACCCCAGCAACATCCTCCTTCAGGCGCGCGATGACGCTTCCCACTCTCTGCTCCTCGTAAACTCTGTATTTCAGAGTCTTCCCGTGCGTCACCCCACACGAAACAGCCACCAGGAGTAAGAGTTTGACTAAAAACATCTCCCCTTTGGATTGCTTCGCTGTTGCACGCATCTTATCCGCTCTTTGTAGCTCCCAGACGGAAAATCTTCTCACAAGTCTGGCATCGTAAGGTTACAGTCCACTCCACTGTGCGTAAATCCACCAAAAAGAGAGAAAACGTTTCACTACAGAATGATTGCTAACATAAATAAAATAAATAAGTTAATTCTAGCTAATTGGTCCAGTTTTCAGTGCGTAAACAAAGCGGCAGACAGAGTTGCGCGTCTGCACGTTCGCACTGCCGCCCGTTCGTGCGCTGAATGAGGGAGAGCGCGTCTGCAGGAAGAAAAAAGAGGCAGCTTTCTCCAGCGCTTTGTGGCAGAAGGGAGAGAGAGGGAGTCGAGGGGGAAGGGGTCGCTCCAAAGCTCCCCTGCTCCCGCCTTCCCTGCTCCCCGCTCCTGTCTCCTTTACAAAAAAAAAAAAAAAAACACCCCCCTCCTTCTCCAAATGTCTCCAAATGTGCCAGAAGCACCGTGGGGGCAGCGCGCGCATGGCGAGAACGACACCCACAATTGAGCGTGTGTCACAACAATGGCCTCGCGCAGGAATGATTCTGATCCATTGGAACTAAACTCCGATTTGACCCCAGGCAGACGCGCATTGTTGGAGGTTCAGTCAGCAGCGTGTGCCGACGTCTCTCCTTTGTGTCGCGCGTAAAAGTTTTAATCCTATGGATTCATCGTCGGGAAATGAAAAAGAAAAGTTGACAACCGCTTTTGAATGAAATCAGTGCAGACTGGAACAAAACCCAAGTGCTGTTTTAGAAAGATGTGGGGAGTGTTGCCGATATATTTGAACCAGGAGTAGTCCAGGTCTAAACCAGGTCTGAACCAGGACTAAACAAGTTCTAAACAGGACCAAATCAGGTCTATACCATGTCCAGGACTAAATCAGAGCTACCCACTCAGCCACAGGACTAAACAGCACAGTGGGGTAGCGCTCTTGCCTCACAGTCAGAAAGTCCTGGGTTCAATTCCCTGATCAGGTGGGGCTTTCTGTGTGGAGTCAGACGCAGGGAAAAAATCGATAGGTTCTTGTGTCTGGATGAGTTTCAAATGAGTTCAAATCAAATCCTTGCTCAAAATCCAGGTCCCACTGCTCCTTACGGGCCGGGGCGCCCCAGCGGCATCAAGGGATGGGTCAAATTTTCCTACGGGGACAAGTAAAATTCAACTTAACCAGGACTAAACCAAGTCTAAACCAGTTGCTGGTGTTTTCAGTGAATGTCTCCAATGTGAGATAAAAGTCTTATCAGAGATCATTATCCTGATGTTTCTGATCAGAATGACTTTACTGCAGTGTTTTGTAAGTCGCAGTAAAGTGAGTACAGCACAAAAAGCAAAATCTGCCTTAAAGTAGCTCTACTTGTACTTTTTTTTACTTCATTACTTCCCACTACTGTCATGTACGAGTAACGGCTTATAGTATGTCATGATATTCCTGATAAAAGTACGGTTTGTTCACTACAAAAACTAAAAATCAAGCATGAGTTAAAAATGCCTTGATTTCACAATGCAAATCTTCTTTTGAGTATGAGAGTATTGAGTATTGAGAGTTGTCCATCGCAGGTAGAGATTCTTCAGCCTTCATCTGTACTCTGTAGTTGAAGTGTAGGACGTTTATAGACCTTCCTCAGTGAATGAGCAGGATTTGAGTACTTTTGATACATTCACTACAGTCATTGAGATCATTTGTCTTATTCCATGACATTTCCGATGGTTCTAAGGCAATCTTCACACTTTAAATTCGAAAGTAAAACTGCCAATAGGACGAGACCAATTCTCTTACCCCATTGGCAAATAAGTACTTGAGTAAATGTAACTGACTCCTTCCCTCGAGTGGACGTGTGTGATGTGTTTAGTCTACAGCAGAGGCAGGATTACAAACAACAGAGCTACAGTTGAAAGAAGCACTTTGCTGAAGAATGCTGTATGAAATATGAGTCCAAAATAAAGCGGACATGTTTACGCTCCTCCTGACGCATAGTTTGGAGAGGAGCTCTTCACGCACACATCCCAGAGACTCCGCTTCACACATGTGGGCAACGGACATAACAACAACATAAGATTTTGATTTAAAATAGGACTTCTAAGAGGATAGTTTGACTTACTTGTACTTGAGTATTACTATTTTGCAGTAACAGCTACGTGCTACATCAGCAGTCTGAGCGACACCACGAGAACACTGTGGATAAATACTGCCTTTTGATGGACTTGAAAATGATTCTGAAGCCTCAAGACAAACACTAAAGCAGGGGTGCCCAAAGTGCGGCCCGGGGGCCAAATGCGGCCCTCAGACCAATCTTTGGTGGCCCACAAACTTCTTGTTGAATTGGCACACATTTAACAAGTGAAGATAAGTGCCATTTACAAAAATCAATATTTGCTTGTGATTTTCCCTTTGTGTAGCTTGTTTTTTAATAACCAGATTAGTGGATCAGGCATATTAAGTTACTTGTTCTTTATTAAATTGATTCAACTTTAGTTTTACTTGTGTCACCTGTAGAGTAAGGTGATCAAAATGTAGAACAATTTGGCAAAGAATTCAAAACGGAGATATCTGCTTTTGCAAATTAACTCTTCAATTGTACACAATTAAAACCTAAAACAAAACGGTACTAAAACGCGAACAAGACCAGGTCGAAAAGTAGGTCCAAACCAGTTCTAAAACAGGACTAAAAGTAGGACTAAATCAGGTCTAAACTAGGAGTAAACAAACCTTTAAATCAGGACAAATCAATAACTAAATATGGTCTAATCTAAGAATAAACCAGAACTAATCCAAGTCTAAACCAGGTTTATTCCAGAACTAAACCAACCCTAACCCAGTCGAGTCTAAACCAGGTCAGAACAGGTCTAAACCAGGTCAGAACAGGTCTAAACCAGGTCAAAACTAGGGTTAAAACAAGGACCAAATCAGGTCTCATCCTGGACTAAAGTAGGTCCAAACCAGTGCTAAAATGGGACTAAAAGGAGGATTAAACCAGGTCTGAACCAGGTCTAAACCAGGACTGATCCAGGTCTTTGGCCCTCCATGTCGTGTACACTTCAATATGCGGCCCTCTATGGAAAAAGTTTGGACACCCCTGCACTAAAGCAACTATTCCCAAAGTCCAGTGGTTTGCAGGCCCCCTAGAGATCCAGAATTTCCCCATGGACCCCATGGAACTCTTCAAATACTGATTCAAAGTTCTCCACATAAGTACTCCACATGATTTTGTTTGCGCTATGGAGAGAGTCTTTGAAGCCACACTTTGGAAACCACTGCGCTAGAGGAAAGAAGCAGATAAAAAGCGAACTTTGAAGGTAAGCTATGTGCTAATGTTATGCTAATAGCAGCTAAAGTTGTGCTAACAGTCGATCGGCAAAATCACCTTTTACAGCCGCAGTATAATGTTGTGAAATAATAATTTGTGGAGGGCTGTCCTTTCTCTCCTCTGACCAATCAGAGCACAGCAGTCTGTTCTCGTCATGGTAGTATCGGTTAGCGTTTGTGCTTCAAAGCTAGAAGGTCCCGGGTTCGAGCCCCGAGTGCAAGTGTGGGACAACGGAGCGACATTGGCCCATGGCTACAGTCCAGAGTGGCATGTAACTCTCTTCCTTACAGTTGCCAGAGTCAGTAGAGAAGTAGGGCAACATGCTTTTTGTGTAAAAGCTCCTCAGGACTGGAATAGCCGTCCCGTAGCTATTCGTTCTTTAACCTCATTTCAAGCGTTAAGAAATGCTATTAAGATTTTTCTATCTTGTTCTATTTTTAAGCATGCCTTATGGTTCTATCATTTATGATACCCATTTTTCCATAGTTTATTATTGATCATTATTACAAGTTTATGTTTCATGTTGCATGAAATGGCCACAATGGAAATACATTATATTCTGATTCTGATCTTCAAAACACTTGCTGCTGCCCATAGTAGCCATTCAAAATCCATTTTCTACTTTTTATTTTAACGACTGTAAACAAATGTAATGGTCAAATCCATTTGTGTGCTTAGTATAATACTTGTTATGTACAAGTAACAGCCTATGCATTGTACTGTATGTTTAGAACATTGTTATGTTACTGTATTGTATTGGAGGTACACAGGGAAACGGGTGAACGATGAGAGTTGGTGTGATGCGTCAGTGTTGTTGTTGTATATTAGTGCTTTCAACTGCCTTGCTCTTAACCTGATTCAGAGGACCCCTATGAAAACGAGATGATGCACCTCATGGGGCTTATCCGCTATAAATAAATGTCTAAATAAATAAACATGCATCATGTGTGTTCATTAACATGCACCGTCCCAACCAAATAAAGAAACACAAGCCAAAAAAAAGCAGTTGTTGTTCGGCGCTCTTCGGCCAATGTCTGGCAAGATTCACATGGAAACAACATAGGTAGATGGGCACCATGCCACGTGGGTTAAGCCAGAGCAGGGGTGCCCAAAGTTTTTTCCATGAAGGGCCAGAATACGCTATGGAGGGCCAAAATTAGCGACGAAGGGCCAAATGCAATGCTGTTTTGCACATAGAAAGACCAATCGTAAATAGATAGAATATGATTAAATGTCCTTTCATTACTGAGCTATTGTATATGACATGCTGTTTTGGTGTTCACAGTAACTATTGTCTGTCTATTCAGTCACAAATTAATCAAAGTAGATTAATAGTATTTTTGTGAAGGTTCTCAGTCGTACAGGAGTTGGCCATCGTAGGCAAAAATTCTTCAGTCTTCATCTGTACTCTGTAGTTGAAGTGTACCGTCCCAACCAAGATGAAGACTGTACAGATGAAGACTGAAGAATTTTAGATTAATAGTAGTTTTACAAATCTAAGCACCATCTCGCGGGCCAGATGAAACCCCTTGGAGGACCGAATTTAGCCCACAGGCCCTGCTTTGGAGAAGCAGACAATGGCTGGTAAGGCTTTGTACATGACAGAACTCTGAGACTGGGACACTGGAGGGACAGCGTCTTATCAGCCAATGGAGTATATTGTAAATGTAGTAATTTGTGAAAAAAAAATAAGTCAAATGTGTGCAGTCTGCATTGTGTTATGATCTGTTTGGCTACGGTCAACCACATTTGTCAATATTTAACTAAGAATGACCGTAAATGCCCCTTTTTGTCAGAATTTGACTAAAAAGATATTTCGTCTGAAATTGGGTGTAGGAATTTTCACTGGGAAACACTAGGAATTTGCCAAAGTGGGTTCATGAAAGTGCTGCTTCCGGCTGCATCCCTCTGTGTCTGGCCATTAAGTAAAACCTTGCAATAACAGTATGAGAATATTGCACACTCGTCCCATCTAGTAAGTTTTTTTCAATATGGTACCACTCTGCTTATGGATTAAACACATTTAAAATGTAAATCCACTACTAGAAAACAGTTTCACAGCCTTTAAGTCAGTTCTCTCAGTAATATTCACCGCTCTCTCCGTGTGCTTCCATCATTAAGTACGAACATAGTATAAAAGTGAGACTGGGCAGCTGCTCAACCCCCCACCACCCGGACCCTCTGCTCATGTCTGATGCATAATCATGTCCATCTCTGATCACACCAAAGAGCAAACCACTCTGCCGTCTGCCGTGTCCCACTGCGGCCATGGGACAGGGCTGCGGCCATCTGCCCCCACCCCACAAGTGTCATCCTCTGGCCCCACCCCACAAGTGTCATCCTCTGGCCCCACCCCACAAGTGTCAAAGTAGGGTTAGCCATTTGGAGAAAAAATAATGCATGTATTTTTGGGGGAATTTGTTGCTAGATTGAGAATAGGTCGTGTTCATGTGACATCACAACCTTATAAACAGCGTATAGTTTAATATTGAGGTGGTGCAGCTGAGAATTCTGTCAAAATGCAGACTTTTATGGTCTTGGTTTATGATTTATAAAAATAATATGGCAGGTTTGTGAATTGAATCCATAGGCAAAATTATTGATATCAATAAAATCTTATCAATCCCATCCCTACTAAATATACTCAAAATCCTTTCAAGTCAGTCACATTTAAGCCATTTTCTTATGTGAGACATGTATTTTTCCAGTTTATGTGTGAGAATGTTTCTCAAAATTATATTTATGGGCCAGAAGTTAGATGATAAAGGGCCAGACTTTGCCCCAGGCCTGACGTTGCTTAACCTGGATGAAGCCAGATTGATACTGTATGTGTCGCTCTAAATTTAGTTCTACACGTTATCAATCTGGAAAGGATCCCGTGCAAACTGTCCGGTGCGGTTTTAGCCAATCATAGCAGCAAGTCATGTGACGTATCACCCGCAGCAGGAAATCTAGTCAGAAAGGAAAGCACAAACATCTTTTCCATCTACAAACGCACAAAGTGCTTCCTCATGCTCTTTTTTAAAAATGAGAAATGGTCAGAATTTCAGCTAAAATAGAGTAAATTGCGCCATCTAAGTCCTCCGAGTTAGCCATGTTTGTTTTTGCCGGGGCTGACTGTCATCATACCTACATACACCCCCGAGCTACACAGCAGCATGTCATTGGTCCGAACCACTGGTTGTGACGAGACGCACATATCAGCTGCCGCCTTTCAAGATGGATTTGTTGTGAGACTGAAAATTCAGATCTCGCGACAATTCATCTTGCAGCGCAAGGTTAGACATTGCTTACCCCTGGACTAAACTACAGTATATATATTTCTCTCTATTCACCTGCAGTGTGTGGCCTTAATTGATGGGGGATCAGGAGCAGCCAGAGGAACCCCACACAGAATAGGGAGAGTATTCCGTCCAAACACAAGCAATTGCAGTCTTTGTGATTTCCTAATTGCAATCTATACAAGTTGTAATCAAACATCCATTTATCACCGGGTCCTAATTATTCCCCCTGTCCCAATGCCGCCGCCGCCCCCTCAGCCCGGTAATGTGCCACGGCCCCGCCACACGCCAACATGGTGCAAGCAGAAAAAAAAACAGTGCCTTTAAGAGATAAATCATTTTGAAACTTTGCTGTAGATTTCCGACATGAGTATGAGGGGAAATGTGTTGCAAGTTTTCCGTCCTTTTATGTTTCCATATATAAGTATAAATGTCCAAAATTGCCTATATTTCTATACTTCTATTTCTATTAAACTAATATAGTACGAATCCCGTGCATTTCAGATGTTGTTTACGGAGGTCTATGTAATCACTCATACCCCATTGAGACTGGACATGTCTAAGTCTCTCCTCAGAGGCCAACACATTCCCTAAAATGATCCGGCCTTGGACTTTACTCATCGCTGGTTCAAATTGCGATTTGGACGCAGTCGTCGAGCCGTGTAAAAGTTCTGCGTGAGCTTCATGTGAGGGATTTCATGGACGTTACACATTCCGGAGCGAGCCGTGGGAAGAGGCTGCAGCGCTCGCCGCCATCTGCCTCTGAGCAAACACGTAGACGGGCCCCGGGCGCACAGGGGCCACTCCAGGGACTCCTCCGGGGGCCACAGATCGCCGCAAATCTGCATATGCTCACACCGACAGACTGCGCGCAGGGAGACGCACGGGGTCAGATGACATCACGCTCGGGTAAATGTCGTGGACCCAGTTACGGATATGTTTCACGGCGAAAAGTAAATCTGCGTTGACCTACATTGTATTATCTTATCTTCTCACTCTTCTACAAATAGAGGAGAAAGAGTCGCTGGTCTTTACTTCTTGAGAAAGGCTTTGTTGGAGCCGCTACGCGTGGAAGAGACCAGCAACATGTGTTAAAAGATTTTAATATGCATTAGCCCATAATAATAATAATATGCATTATTTTATTTTTTTTCCATCTTATTTAGTGTGCATAAGAGATGCTTGTATAGTTTATGTACAGAGAGATGCTAAGAGACATTACTATCTTTATTTATTATTATTATTATTATTATTACTATTACCTGTTATTTTTCTTCTTTGATGGCACTTTTCCTGACTTTTTGCACCCCCCTGTGTGATCCTGTCCTAAGAACTGTTGTGACAAGTACATTTCTCCATTGTGAGATCAATAAAGAACTATCTTATCTTATTTTAAATAGAGAATTAAGTAAGAGTGCCTTGGTTGTTTTTCTCTTGAATTCCTGTCCCCCAGCACCAAAGAGCACCCTCCCCATAAAAGCTATTTTTTGTGGAACTGACTTCCCGAGTACTTTGTTTCTAGTTTTTCTCAACATTTAAAAAATATTGATCTGTTAAAAGTAGGAATGGACCGATTCCACTTTTTCTCAAACCGATATGAGTACTTTGATTTGAGTACTCGCTACTCGATACCGAGTACCTATACGAGTAAAAGGCATTTTCTTCAAACATACATCTTGTAAATGGGTTAAAGTGATTTGTTTCCGTTTACTCTGGAATACTTTTAAGAGAAGTTTGATCAGAATTATACAGTTAAAGTAAAGCTATTTTATTGAATATAATTTTTCTAATAAGTATGTGTAATGATGTGTTTTTGGGCCTCACTTTGTCCATTTAAAATAGGAAATATTTATGTCCACATTGTACACACTGTTCATATTCATATACTCAGAGCCTGTGTTGTATTTGTATGTAATAGTATGTAGATGGTTACTTATTATTTTAACTAGACTGGCCTTGTTTTGCCATAGAGCATCGCAGTCCTGCCCACTGCGCTGGTGCCGGAAGTAAAAATCACTTTCAAAAATCCCATAGACTTTTCGAAAAAAAATCAATCAAATGTCTAAAAGAACGATAGCAGCTAATCAGCTACGTGGAGACTTATGGGCATAAAACACACAATAATAAATTAAAGTTGCATCCAAAACGTTGTAATCCAAAAAGTTATAAAAGCATTTTGCTGTGTTTTCAAGTATTTGGTATTTTCTTGCTTGTAAAATATCCGCGCTATGGCTAGCAGTTAGCACGTAGCTGATTAGCCTCCATCGTGCTTTTAAACTCTTACAATTTGAATTTTTACGAAAAGTATATGGAGATTTTGAATGGGATTATTGCTTCCTGGCACCGGAAAGAGCCCGGATGAGGGCGGGACTACGACGCACTATAGCCTCACTACAGCTAGCTAGATGGAATAGATTTGATTGTTTTTTTTAGCTTGCGCTAGCTTGCCATGTTAGCATATTGGGTACTTTAGCCCAAGGAGCAGCTAAATGTTGGCCAATATGAACATGCTATACCTCTTTCAAAAGTCTTTTAGTGGCTGGGTTTGTTTTACAGATGCATGTAAGTCCCTAAGCATTTACGCTAAGAACCTCCATTAGCAGTATAGCATATCGTCAACATTACAGACGCACCACTGAAGTCAACATTTAGCACTGGGTAAATTCAGCATACTGATTTAGGGAATGAGCCTGTAATAAAGTCAGGTCTGTGTGGAGGATTGTATTTCCACATGAATTCTTCAGTTTGCTCTGATCAGATGTGAGGTGAGCACGTCAAATGGTATCTGGACCACATCAACGAGTACGAGTACGAGTACAAGCAGGTGGTATCGGCCCAATAGTGGTATTATTAGAGAAATTAAGTATTTGACATTATTTATATACTCAATTCAATTCTTATTTTGGTCAGGACCTGGCATTATAGATTGTGGGTCCCAACACTATCCCAGCGGAGAACCACTGGTTTAGACTCTGAGTACCCCCCAGTAGGTGAAGAAAGCCTCCTGCTGGGGGGTACTCAGAGTATAATCTTTTTTTTTTTTTTTTAATCTGAGCACCCCCTGCCTTGATGGTTTTGTCGACATTTAGTTACAAAGTGAATGACTGAAACTCCAATTTATCAGCATCAAAATACTCCCAAACTCTCACCCTTTACAGTTAAATGCTTTAGCTTTTCTTTTTCCATATTTTGTTTTACCCCGTGCTAAGCTCCCTGTACCCCTGGTTGGAAACACTGGATTAGAGCTCTGTAAACGTTCAGAAATGCATGTGATTCTTGCATTAGTTCAGCAGTTCACATTTGTCTGGTCCTGAAAGTTAATGTTTAAAGTCTGCCCTGGGAACCAAGTCTTGCTTTGAAAACATGGCTAAACTAATGGCAGAAGCTAAACTTAGATCCTTTTCCAGAAGCACTGCGAGTGTGTCCGGACGCTTGGCGCTGCTCCATTCGCCGCCGCAGACCGTGTCATCCGAGTGTTGGCTAATGGTGCACAGCTGTGGTGCAGTGGTAGCTTTATTTAACTCATTAGGATCCCGCGAAGGAGCGTCACATGTGCTGCCAAAGGGCTAACGCTAACGCCCGCCGCTGCGACAGTAACGGACGAGAGAGGAGCCTAACGCTAACCAGAGCTAACCGCAGGGCCAAGAGCTATATAGCGATGGGATTCATGGCTCTTTACAGGGAGTCGAGTCTTTGGGGTCCGTTCATTTCGTAAAGCTGCTCAACTGGCTCATTTTTATTTCATTTTACTTATTTGTTTCATTCAAATAAAATACATAACAAAACTGTTAACAGAAGCTTAAAGAAAAAGAGCAGAGAGAAGAGTAAACTTAGATATTATCTGCCCCCTAGATGAGTCAGAAAATGAATTACTGTTCTCAGTTGAAGGCCACAGACCATTACATCTGATAACAAGTTATAAGGACATCATTCTTGTTTACAATAACGACAAGATCTTGCATCTTAAAACTCTCGAAAGGGAAAACTTTTATTTTAAAATTATCCCAAATTGCGATGGAACTGATTTTTGAAAAATCGATGTTTTCCCCATGTCGTGTCTCACCTCAACACGCAGAAAATCAAAGGTCCAATTTGAAAAAAAAATTGCCAAGCAAAGAAACAAATGAAGCCAATTCACGGTTATACTGTATGGGAATAATCCTTTTTATTTTATTAATACTATGATTTCCTTCTTTATATAATAAAGCTGTGTTTTGAAAAGAGCACAATTAATAATATCCTGATATTCATTTTTGAATAAACTTAAAATCCACCCCCCCCTTTGGCCCCTAAAAAGTACCTAATGCCTATAGTACAATCTTAGCGTTTACTCATGCTGCCAATACAGACTGTTCTTCATCTTGTTCACTCCCCACTGAGTCCTGGTTTAGACCTGGTTCAGTCCGGCTTCTCCTGGTTTGTCCTGGTACGATCTGGAAACAGAGCTACTATTTGCGCTAAATTGTGCATATTTAATTAGTTTGTTTAGAACTTTTTGAGTAAAATAAAAAGTGGCATTCAGCTTCCCTTTCTGTTAATCTGGGAAGTATAGGCACTGCTCTCCTTCCAAGGGACAGGGAGATTTAGTTGATCTGGTCCAAAGATCGGCTACAAGGTTCGGGTCCGCGTTTGAGTGGGGTCGGCCCATTTGTCCGACATCCCTTTAGTCACAGGACCATTGGTCCGCTTAATGCAGCCGATGGAGAGTCTGTCACCTCCACTTCTTTTCCACAACATTTAACTCTATGAATCTCAATAAGACGCCTTCAGTAAACTCCTCTAACCTTAAGGTTAGGTTTAGGTTTACGGTTAGTTTGGATTAGTTTAAGATTTAAATAAATGTGAACGAGTTATTCTCTTCAGTGGACTTGGAGCGGGCATAGGCTGTGTGTGTAAACTCCGAGTACATCTACACTGTGTATGTTTTTTTTCTGACTAAAGGGATGTTGGACTAATGGCATCTCTACTCGATGCTAAATGATTGGCATAATGGGACGTTGGACAAATGGGTCATTGGACAAATGACTTGGACCCGTTGGAGTCTGGATCTGGACCTAGGTCCTGTTGGAATATGATAATTCTAACAGGTCTAAGATAATCTTATTGGAAATGAATACGGAGCGGAAGTGTTGGCGCTCGCAATTTGAACGGACCAATAAAGAGCAATATAAGACGTTTCACTGGTGTGATTTACCCGGTCCGTCCCGCTCTCTGGATAAGATGACATGTCTGGGTCTAATCCAGCAGAGCCGCAGCATCCGGCTGACGGACTTACACCGACTCAAGTTGTAGAGCAGAATTAAAGGGACTAAGATAAGAGGAAAGTGCCCAGTACTGAGCTAAATATGCAGCTTCCAGTGAGGACTGCTCAGAACTCTGATTAAACACTTTTTACAGCTTATATCCATGTAACTCCATATTTTAAAATATTCAGGTTTGGGGTCAGTTAGCAGCGCTCTTAACATCTAAACCTTCACCTGGAAACAAATAAATGACCTAATGTTGTACATCTGTGTAAGTTCTCAGCCGTACAGGAGTTGCCCAGAGATTCTTCAGTCTTCATCTGTACTCTGTAGTTGAAGTGTAGGACCTTTCGCTCTTCATCCAAAGAACTTCGTCAGCACTGAGCAAACGTGGATGTGTGCTCAGTGCTATCGACCTGTATGTTTCTCCATAGACGTACATGGGAAATTGTAACTTATATAAATATGTTAGTATTGGCAGGGAACTATGTTTGTAGAATACTTTTGCTATTAAACTTTCAAAAAACCAAGAGGTTTAACCGTTCAACATGAGGGAAAAACAAATTGGCTCCAATACTGTGGAAAACCTAGTCCCCCGAGCCAACTGTGGAATAATCTACCACTACAACATTCTGATTCAACAGTCAGTTTCTGTGGCTGTAGTCCCATCTAATTTCCTAAGTGCTTGCTCAGATGGTCAGTGTGGCCAGTGTTTGGGGGATTGTGGGGGGAAGGCTGGACACTCTCTGCCCTAAGGGACCATAAAATCACTGAAAAAGAATGGGGGGGGGGATGCCTGGCCAGAGGATCGCTGACTTTGTCATTGAAATGAAGCAGGAGTGTGGGTGACAAAGGCAGCCAGCAGGTGGACAGGAGGGTGGACAGGGGGTCGGACCCAGCCCCCACTGGCCCTGCTGGAACTCCCCCCAAAGCAGGCAGCAGACATCATCCAAACCTGCTGATGCACCGGAGGCACGCGGCGGCGCTGGGGGAGGGGACTTCAGCGATCTCTGATGGAGACTTAAAGCCAGCGGCGTCCAACCAGCGAGCTCTTTCCAAGTAGCTTCCCCCGGAGGCTTTCTACATTTCTTCTGAAGAGTTCTGAGGAATTAAATTTGATTACTGTCTTGGCGAAAGAACTCACAAGTATTGAGTCAGAAGCATTTATCTGTGTGCATCACATGAGCTATGAACACTTTAGACACAATCTGTTCAAAGTAAACTCTGAAGAGGAGGCAATTTTTTTGTTTTGAAAGTATATGTAAGATTTTTGTGCTCTTGATTTTGTAAAAATAGTTTACGGAGTAATGAGGTTAAAGACCCCTGCCTTGAAAATAAAGATATAAGATGATAGATATACTTTAAAGAGGTGGTCCGTCTTCAATTAATGCTACTTGAAGTGCTTCATCTCAAAATCTTTTTTCTCCTCAGCTTTCTCTCACACAGCAAACGTGCAGTGTGTAGGCCAAGTGGTAAGTTCTTGGTCTTGTAAACCACCCATGCCTTTAATGCCGCTAACAAACCTAGAACAAACCTAAAGTAGACTTTTCTGGTACTTCAGTTTATAAGCAGCAATCACACATTTATATAATTGAAGACACAGACTGCACTCATTGGACTAACTCAATTTAATTGTGAGCAAAAGTTCCATCCAAAAATATATTGTAATTCAACTCAAACCAGGTTTTTCTGTGTATGTTATTTTAATTTAGGTTGTTCAGCAGTTTAAGAAATATGAAAATACATTTTTCACACAATGTCTGTATGATCCCTCCATGTCTAAGGTCTAAGAGGGAAAATCAAATCTCAAAGGTTGGAGACATTCAATGGAGCTTCACCCAAAGATCATCTTAGAAGCTCTTTTTCAAACTTTTCTAAAAAATAAAAAGTCCCATGTGGATCTGACAACACGCTTCGTAAGAGCACTTCCTGTGTACTTTCTCCTCTCCACAGCTGCTCCCCTGATTCCGACGAATGAAAATATCCATCGCCAGCTCTAGTATTTCATCAAGACACAGCCCACTGGAGTGTTTCCTAAATTAGAGCGTGTGCGGGGCTGTGATTGTGGATGCAGAAATGCGAGTCCGAACGGGAGGGCGGGGTGCCGGAGGAGGAGGGGGGGTGGGGGGGGCAGGGCTGGTCTCTTTGTGAAGGCACGCGAGCATCTGCCACCGCCGGGCCCGGACCATTAGCATGTGGCCCCAGAAGCAGGCTGTCAGCTCCCAGCACCCACAGGCCGCTCCACTGCTGCCGCCCGATCGCTCAGTCTCATCGTCTGTTCTCTGGGTAGCGTTCAGGTGGCTGACGTGTGCAGGGAAATTGGTTTGGTTGTAAAATCTTTTTTGATCATGTTTTAATAGCATTTTCTAATAAAAAAAAAGCCTGTGATTGTTTTGTTTATTTTAATTATGTCTATTCAGTCTGTCTCCCGCAACAGTATTGAGCCCCAAACACCTGCTGATCTCGTAATTGTTTGAATATAATTAAGGGGCTTTTTTTTCCCCCTATTTTCCTGTTTTGGTCCAGTTTGCTCTTATAAACTTTCACCTGGAAACAAGTAAATGACCCAATCGTTACAACAAGGAGTGTAATTATTGAGTGAGTCTGGTCAGGGCCCCACCTTAATGTCCCCATAGACCCAGGATTGTAGGCCCCCCCTCAGCGCCAACACTAACCCTAAATCAAAATGGAGCTGCCTTCGTCCGCAGTTCCTCCTCTGATTGAGCTTGTTGGTTTAAAAAGCCCATTAGCTTAGGCAATGGCTCATCAGCTCTTTGACAAATTATAGACAATTGGTCAGTTGATAATAATAATGCAAACAAATTCCAGTATAGAATTCAATGATATCTGATAGTTCTTTGGGCCAGGTAGGGCAGCCCTACTACAGAAATCTGACAGGATCAAGCAGAGCAAAGACAGTTTGGCTGCAAGACTTTGTCAGTGCCCTCTGTTGGACAGGTGTGGAATTTTTTTTGGTGGTTTTGCGTTGATATTCGAACAGGATTATTATATTTGAACTGTCGATGTGTTTTTGGTCATTTAAAACTGAATTTACCGTTATGCCGTGCGCCATCCTTTGTTTGTTATTGAGAGGACTTCCACGGCCCACGAGGGACGCTGCTCGCTAAGAACACGTGAGCACAAATTAAACAATCAGAGAACTCGGTTCTGTTAGCCTGGCCTTAGCCGTCCGTAAACTCCGGTCTGTTATCATTTCCTACATGTTACAGTCTGGGTCTGATCTCAGTGGCAGTGAGACATCGGTTGAATTTCTTCGGACCATTCAGCGAGCGGGGGAGGCGGGTGTTGTAGGTGAAGCATATTCAGGACATGATAATACAGATGGCTAATTGGGAAGATCCAAGACCCTCTGTACGAAATGAGTACAAGGGTGTGGTAAGACCAGGCTACGGTTCTGTTCGAACTGGGTGGAGACTGATATTTCTCTAGGGATGTCAGTCTGGCTTGCCATGTTGTACTGATTCAATGTTTCGCCATAGAACTACAGTTGTGATCAAAAGTTTACATACCCTGGGAGAATGTCAGGATGCGTAAACTTATGCATTTCATAGAATATGAATGAAAGCACAAACACCTTTATTTCTCTCATGGTTAGTGATTGCGTGAAGCTATTTATTGTCGAAAAACCCGTTTGTTTACGCTTTTCAAGTAGGACAAACTTGCCAAATGTCCCTGATCAAAAGTTTATATATTGTAGATCTTGAAACAAACATAATTTTTCTCACAGTCCTGTATTTCAGCTGAAGATTTCAGGGACATTTGAGTAGTTTCTGTTTCATTATGATTTCAAAAGAGTAAACCAGGCATGTCCAAAGTGCGGCCCGGGGGCAAATGCGGCCCTCAGACCAATGGTACTTCTTACTGCAGTCTTAATAATTCTACACAATTAAAACCTCAAAAAGTTACATTTATTGTGAGACAGAGCTATCATTATGGCTCCAAGCCTAAATAAAGGTGTGGGACACAGTTCAGACTGCTCTTAAATACAATTTTGAATGCACTGATGTGCGATTTGTGGCCCTTCATGCTGTATACATAAAAAAGTCTGGACTCCCCTGGAGTAAACTCAGTTCTTTGACAATAAATAGCTTTGCACAACCACTAACCATGAGTGTAAATATATTTTTGTGTTATCATTCAAATTCTATGAAAAAAGATTGAACAATATTTTTGAAGGTTTGTTCAGAGGGATTTTTTTTTAACTATTTAATTCCCAGCATGACTTTTGAACCCCAAAAAACAAGGTGAAATTTGAGTAAGGTGAATACTCTCACTAAATCCCTTATGTTTAAAGAATGTGTAATACTGGAGTGACGGAGTGGACACCAATAGTCTGCCATAACTGTGACATTGATGTGGTGCTGTCAGTCACATGCTCTGGTTCAACCATGAGAGAGACCACAGACCTGACCCAGAACCAAAACCAGACCTGACCCAGAGCCAAAACCACAGACCTGACCCAGAGCCAAAACCACAGACCTGACCCAGAGCCAAAACCACAGACCTGACCCAGAGCCGGTCCAGATGCAGTTTTACAACATGTTGCACCTGATTCATTATTATAATCTGTTTATATTATTACTCCAGCATGCCTGACTTGTTAATAGGTTCATGCTGTGGTCTTGGTAGTGTTTATGAGAGACAAAAATGTTAACTGCATCTGCGTTTTGCTTTGTTTGGGCAAAGGCCCAAAATGTCTTGTTTACTGCGAAAGCATTTTCTCCTGCAGTGCCTCACGTGAAGGTTTTTCAGGGAGAATAGTTGTTTAACATAAGCGTGGCCTGTGGGCAGTGCATCACAAAAACATGACAAAGGAAGGGCCTTCTTAGGGTCTTCCCAAAGTAACAGCTGACTCCTGCAGAGCCTGTAGGAAATGCGTATGAGTGACTAACTGCATTTCTACTACTAATGCTAATGCTAATGCTAATGCTAATGCTAATGCTAATGTAGGCATCTGAATCATTCACCTGCTGTTCATGTGTTATGTGAATGTGTGAGAACATTTAGAGCTTCGGTTCTGAAAAGGTGACCACATGGGTTGGTCTGTGATATGGTGCTTCATGCCATATGGAGATTGAGTCACAACAGGGTTCCCACTCTTTACTTGATGTTATTTTCTAGGCCATTTTGCAGGATTTTCCATGACATTTAAATGTGCAAGAATACAGACAGCAGTGACGTTGGGCCTCATTCATGAAACAAACACACACAAATTTGTTCTTAAGGACGACTTGAAACGTTTTTTTTGGCATTCACAAAATGTGTTCTTAGCTGAAAGAGTTTTTCCGGAAGAACAAATCCTAAGAACAGTCAGGAGGACTCAGGAGGAACAGTCAGGAGTAAATCTGCAGTTTTAGAATATTATCACAGTCAAAATGGACCCAGGTCTTACTGAGTTACATGAGTAAAAGTTTTCTAAAAAGTATTTCATTTAAAAATATATTTTTTGAGAGAATGAAAGTGATCAGAGGCCGTACAGAGCAGAGACAGTTAGAGGCAGTTTCACAGTTGAGGGCTGCAGCTCGTTAGCTGAGTCACACCTGTCGTAATCAGAGGAGAGACTTTAGACTAAATACTGGAGGCTATTTACAATAAGGTATTAATATTATCATACAAATATTAACCTCTTAAACCCCAACAGGTCCCAATTTGGGTCCTGGGGAAGGAAAGAGACAGAGAGAGGGGAAGGAGAGATCAAGAAGAAGGAAAGAGGGAGAGAGGAAGGAAAGAGACAGAGAGAGGGGAAAGAGAAAGAGAGGGAGGAAAGAGACAGAGAGAGGGGAAGGAGAAAGAGAGGAAAGAGACAGAGAGAGGGGAAGGAGAAAGAGAGGAAAGAGAGAGAGGAAGGAAAGAGACAGAGAAAGAGGAAGGAGAGAGATTTTAGTGCCCAATTTGGTCCTATAGGGT
>OMNZ01058565.1:0-21812 GCA_900303255.1 Lesueurigobius sanzi | reverse complement strand
GTGAACCATGGCAGCCCAGGTTTCCATAGACAAGTACCAGAAAGGAGAGCAACAGGTCAGTCTCGTACGGTCTCTCGTCATAGCTGCCAGCAGTGTTGGGAAGTAACTAAATACATGTATTTAAAATACATATTCAGAATACTCATTTTGACTAACTGTATTCAGGTAAAAATTCTCTCTCATTTGAGGGTATTTCGAATACAGTTACTTTTCAAATGCCAAAGGAATACAGAGAGAGAGAAAAAGAAGAGGGGAAGGAGAGAGAGAGAGAGGAGAGGGAGGAAGGAGAGAGACTGGAAGGAGAGAGGAAGAGGAAGGAGAGAGAGGAAGGAGTGATACAGAGAGAGGCAGAGGAAGGAGAGAGAGAAAGAAGAGAGATAAAGGAAAGAGATGAAGGAGAGACAGAGAGGGGAAGGAGAGACAGAGAGGGGAAGGAGAGAGGGAGAGGAAGGAGAAAGAAAAAGAAGAGAAAGGAAGGAGAGACAGGCAGAGAGGGAGGGAGAGAGGAAGGAGAGAGGGAGACAACTTTTTACATTGTAGGATTGTCGTTGAAGACGTGAAACTATGAATGAACCCATGGATTCATGTAGGAAACAAAAACAAAGGTGAAATACCAAGGGCTGCAACTAATGATTATTTTGGTAATCGATGAATCGGCCGTTTATTTTTGCGATTAAGCAAAGGAGCAAAGGATACCAAATTTGTGTAGGTTCTCAGTCGTACAGGAGTTGTCCATCGTAGGCAAAATTTCTTCAGTCTTCATCTGTACTCTGTAGTTGAAGTGTAGGACGTTTCGATCTTAGTCCAAAGATAGTTATCAGCCAAATCGTTATTAAGCTGATGACAATCTTTGGACTAAGATCGAAACATCCTACACTTCAACTACAGAGTACAGATGAAGACTGAAGAAATTTTGCCTACGATCAGATACCAAATGTTTTGCATTTTACATTCCCCAAAATTGCCACCTTTTTATTCTTGGCATTTTCTCACTGAGCTTCAAAAGGCAGTGACCTGAAATGGTTTCCAACAGTCTGTGAAGGGAAAACCATTTCTGTGGCGACATCGTGAAACTCATTGAGGAAAAAAAAGCAGAGGGTCGGTATTTTGAAGAATCTAGTTCAAACTTTTATGTTTAAAACATCTCAATGGGAATTTATTTGTTAAATAATGATTAAATAAATCAAAATTGAATTAGCACTTTTGGCTGAACTAGACAAAAGCTTTCTGTTGTGTCCAATGTACTTTTGAATATCAAAATGTCCCCTCACTCCATCATTAATGGAATATTTGCAAATCTTAGAACATGAACGGTGTCCAGATATCTTGCATTTGTGGCATTAAAAATATAGTATTTGGGCTTTTAAAAAACATTTTTTTATTCTTTATTTATTTTTTTTTTCATTTTACAACATAGAAAAAAGAACACACAAAAAAATGAAACAAAAACAAAATGGCTTTTAAAAGGTTTAGAAAGCATTCAATTAGATTTTCTGAAACCTGTACAAACACACAACATAATAGTCTTCGAAGAAGAAATGTTAAAACATAAAAAGTTTGACTGTAGTAACAAAAATAAATAGCTTTTTAGATTTTCTCCATTTGCATTTTTGCACTTTGCCCAGCACGGATCAGACTCTTCCTTTCATTATACTTGTGTATACTATGTCTTGTGTGAGATGTTGATGATCGGCGTTCCTTCTGGCCGCTCGCTCTTATGTAAATCTCCCACAGACGCCTCTTTCTTCTGGTGCCAGGTTTTGGGAGCGAGTTGTGATTCAAGAACAATCTCTGACTAATCAGAATGGTCCGCCCCAGGCCTGCCCGTATTTTTAGCTCAATCTCGGCCTTTGTGGGCAGTTGTCACATGCTCGCAGACGGGGCTAATGGCAGCGAGTGGGGCTATGGTTGAAGGAGTGCGGCGTGTTAATGATGGATCTGAGCAGGGTCATGTGATCAGCTGAAGGCTGTCAGGTGGTAACACGTCTTTCTTTCTTCCAAGTTCTGCTATCACTAGGCCTGCTACACAGCCCTTACCGCTATATTCCTAACTAATGTAACCTTCTTGACCGACTCGGCCCTTTAAAGGCACTACACCTGATTTTATCCTAATATTGGAATAGAATTGGTTTTGTTCTCCTTCCCTATAGACCCTTTCACTGCTTACATTATCAGTGACATCAGCTGGAGGCAGGAAGTGAGCAAGAGAAATAAGATTAAACTAAAACTAGCGATTTATAAATGTAAAACTACAACTAAAAACTGTGTTCCTGTTGTGGCTTAAGAAGCAAGAATAAGATGAATGACATTTGAGATGATAAAATAAGGCTTTATCTGACAACAACAGTTAAACATTTGTTTATCGTTACTATGAATGCAGCTACAATGGAAATGGATAGGGTCGAGCTTTCCGTATTGTCAGACATTTCCCTATATTGTAAAGTCACATTTGTGGAAATAATACTGTGCATCTAGATATAAAGCATTTGTGCTGATTTCACAAGTTTACAGGTTGTTTTTCTAGCATTTCTGTGACTCTGACCCTAAAAAGTGACCCTGCAAGTTGTGAAATGTGCTTAGAAAAGTTAGGAATGAGTTTGCATGACAACTATCAATTTGTGGTACTTTTTCATTTTTGGAATCAATTATAGGGCTGCACCATTTTAACCAAAGACCTAATTGTGATTGGATTTGCGATTTTAATATTGTATATTTATGTTGTATATTTCTCATGCAGTACTGTCCAGGCATGGGACGATATGGACATTTTTGTCTCGCAATGTTATTATCTGCTGTTGCTGAACTGACTGGACGACTGAGGCAATGATCCTAATTATGAGGGATGCACCGATCCGATACTGGTATCGGATATCGGAGCCGATACCGCAAAAATGTCAATATCGGGTATCGATTCCAAATATCCGATACAGAACCGATACTTTCACCAACTTAATTTAAGTGAATATGGACATGCTGTATATCATTTTAAAGCTCTATTGATCGCTGCGCAAAATACGGCAGGTGGCAGCAGAATGCTAATGCTAGTTTCAACCAGTGGCGTGCGGTCAAGCCCAGCAAGGCCTTCTCTGATGGCCTCTGATTTTGAGGAAAAAAAAGTTTTAAAAATATTGAATAAATTCATATTATTATTTGTATTTTAGAACATTTTATGACGTTATATTGTCATCCAATACGATATTTTCGCTCTGTGTGGCCGCGGGCGGAGAGAGTTTCCCAGCGCCTTCAGAGTCGCCTCTGAAGGCGCTGGGAAACTCTCTTCTCCGTATCACAGTGGCCAATGCTGTAGGCGTGCCCTCCAGCCAAGCTGACACGTGAGGTATAATGACTACAGAGCCATCTAGAGGGCTGTTGCAGACGTCACAGTCTTTGATTGGCTGTAACCTCTGTCAAACTGATGAGCGCTAACAAGAGTCAAATCTCCAGCACAAACACTGGTCCAAGCATTTTATTTTTTTTATGTAGAACTGTCGTAAGGTGAAGAATACTTTAATTTGATTCAGGATGTTATCGCCAACCCATTTTATAGAAGACCTTTGCAAGAAAAGTCATAGAATTTGCATGACATTGATTATAAGTTAGTTTGAGTCCGACAAAATAAAGGACTATAATATAAGTTGAAAGTTAAAAGCAGTTTAATATTCCCCTGTGCGGCTCTATAGCTTGTTTTAAAAGTAAAGGAATAATAAAAGTCAAAAATAGATTCGTTTTATGAGAATATCAATCAGGAAGTAGTGCCTTATCACAAAATGAGACCTGGCATCACAGAGTGATTATAGCTCAGTCAGTAGTGCATTGGTTTTCTGTGCGGGGGCCCCGGGTTCGCGTTCCAGTTGGTGCATAATTTTTCATTAACAAAATTGTGATTATTATTACATTTTGAGTTGAAATTTAGATTTTTAATAGCAAATGTTCTTATTTGGTTATAACGAACGTCAAGAAGGGCACGTTTCATGCTTCACGTAGTTTTAATGACTTTGTATTGAAGCTTACATTACTGTGTGCTGCGCCACAGAGGGCCTAGGGAGGAAATGCACCGCATGCCACTGGTTTCAACAAGTTGAGGCTGACATAGCTTCATATTGGCCACTGATGTTTGCATTTTAGTTTGAGAAACACTTTACAGAATCACTAATAAAACATTAATGTACAGTATAATACATTAATGACGCAAGATTCAATTTAATGTAACAAGGACAAGTCACTTTTTCACTCTGCAAATTGTGCTCGAGTATTGTCAGCAAAAAAATCAAAGTAAACCCTAATCCTTTTGAACGGCTCTTTGAATTGAACTGATCCCAAAGACTCGGCTCTTTGCAAAGAGACAGACCCGGTCATAAATCCCATCACTATTCTCAACCCTAAAATATTTAAATCTAAAATATTAAGTGAATAATTGCACTTCCTTACTTGTGGCAGTACATTCGTTGATAAAAGGTGCTCAAAAATCCTTCTTTAAGACTGAATTTGTTCAGCTACATTTTTGAGACCAGGCTGTGATTGTTTTAATACGTCTGTTTAGTTCATGCTCAAAATAGCCAAAAATAAGACCTTAAAGGGACTAATAATATATTTTCCACCCCCTACATGCTCCAGCAATGTCCCTCTGTACTGTGAGCCCACACCTATCCCACTCAATTGCCGCTATAAGCCTGCACTGTCACTCTAAAGTTGCATGTTCGGGCTGAGGCACCAGTCATTCACCAGCTTAACATGGAGACTGCAGTTATTGCGGACGGACAGAGGTGGCAGTCACGAGTATGAAAATGATCAAACTCCGTTGAGTCCCTATTCCAACTGGCATTGAGTCTAAATGTCTTGGAAAATAATGAAATTGCTAGACTCATTTTACTGCAGAAGTCCATAAAAAATACAAAAGTTAGAGTCTAAAACATATTCGATTGCAGGTTTGCAGACATTATACACTATTTTTGTTCAGCAGTTGGCCGTTGTATAACATTTTCTCTTGAATATGGAAGTTCCTCCGTCTGCTGAAATGTTCCTCCGTCTGTTGAAATTTTAAGAAATGAAATACACACAGATTTGTTCCGGCATTAAAGAGCATAACATTTGACTTGCTTCCTGAAATATCTCTCCTGTTCTGTGGCGCTGTGTGGTTTTGCAGATGCAGGGAGGCGTGAAGGTGGACGGTGAGTCCGATCAGAAGTTCCTGGAGGGGGCGCTGTCTGAGGGCCACAGTCCCAGCTCGGAGGCACAGAGCCCCATGGACGCAGACAAGGCCTCCATCTACAGGTGAGAACACGCCTTTGAAGCAGCTGGGTTTGACCAGGACTGAGGGCAACCTTTGATCTATCCAATGCACTTTGTTAAAATATGCTATATACAGTAAATAATCTTAAAAACAAATTCACTTCTTAGTTCCAGCTCTGAATTACTATAAAACAATAAATGTAAGTAAAACGGATTAAAACAAACATATACATTAAGGTGATACACTGCAATTTTTTAAATGTTTGGTTTCTTAACATATAAACTTTCACCTGGGACCAAAAAATGATCTGAGGACTATAATTATTACACATTTTCTCCAGAGAACTATATGGGGAATGGTAACTTCAATGAACATTTTCTCAAAATGCATTTTTCTCACATTGTGGCTCCATTTTAGTCGCTCCTACAGACTCCTAACTTTACAGTCTTGTGCTTAGTAATATTTTAATTTCAATTTTTACAGATTTATTCACTAATAACTAGTTTATTGAAAAACATCCAAAATCCCCTCTGAAAAAATCTTTGTAACTAATATACAATTGTGGCCAAAGGTTTACATAGCATTTTAATCTTTTGGCCATATGAATGATAACACAAACATCTTTTTTCCTCTCATGGTTAGTGGTTGTGTGAAGCCATTTAGTGTCTAAGAACTGAGTTTACTCTTTTGAAATCATAATGAAACAGAAACTACTCAAATGTCCCTGATCTAACGTTTACATGACCTTCAACAACTGCCAAGAAAACTGCCCAGGACCAAAGAAAAACTCACTTCAGCTGAAATACAGGACTCTGAAAAAATGTATGCATGTTTGTTTCCAGATTCACAATATGTAAACTTTTGATCAGGGACATTTGGCTAGTTTCTAATTGAAAACTGTTAACAATCAGCTTTTTTGACAATTAATGGCTTCACACAACCACTAACCATGAGTGAAATAAAGGTTTTTGTTATCATTCATGTTCTATGAAATGCATAAGTTTACAGTCTGTCAGGGTATGTAAACTTTTGAGCACAGCTGTGTCAACAAAATGCCACCGACTGTGCCTTGTTCTATTCATGCATATCTGCTTACAACTTGATTTTCAGTCATTGTAACACTGATTGCCTCCATGTTCTGGCAGACACCCCCTCTTCCCGCTGCTGGCCCTGCTGTTCGAGAAGTGCGAGCAGTCCACGCTGAGCTCCGACTGCATCACGTCGGCCAGCTTCGACGTGGACATCGAGAACTTCGTGAGGAACCAGGAGAAGGAGGGGAAGCCGTTCTTCAGCGAGGACCCCGAGCTGGACAACCTGGTGAGGAGCAAAACCCATGTGACCGACACCGTGAGGCATTTGACACAGACGCTCTAATGCGGCCACTGACCCTCGGGCACCAGCCGGTCGAGAGGAACGAGAAGGAACCGGCCAGACAAAAATAATAGAATGGACTTTTATCTCCAGTGACCAGTTGTTGTGTTGTGGTGCAGATGGTGAAGGCCATCCAGGTGCTGAGGATCCACCTCCTGGAGCTGGAGAAGGTCAGTGATCTGTGTAAGGACTTCTGCAGCAGATACATCGCCTGCCTGAAGACCAAGATGAACAGTGAGACGCTGCTGAGCTCAGACCCAGGCAGCCCCTACTCCCCTGTGCCCGGGCAGGCGCACGGCTTCTCCCCCGTCAAGACTCCGGTACGTTACCACAGTCGCTTAAAGTACTCTCCATCCAAATACTCCATGGCACATACAAGGTACATACAAAGTACTTCAGCATTATGCTTTCTGTTTGTTATCACGCTTGGTGGTATGATGCTGCTGTATGAACGCTCAGTGTTGAGTAATCCTGCATCACATTAAGAAGGTCCACAGTTCAATTCTCGGGTCAGGTGGAAGTTGTTTTCCATGTGCCTATGTATGTTTTCTCCGGATTCTCTGATTTCCCCAACCACTAAAACATACGTAACACTAGGCTCTGTGCACAGAACATTTTTAACCAACTTCCTCTTGGCCAGTGTAGGATAATGACTACTTCCTGTTCACATTTGTATTGTTTTTGAGTGTTTTCAAGTTCAGATTGTGGTGTTATTATGACCTTTGATGGTGTGTGGCTGTGTACCTTTAGAGAACCTGGCGATACGATGCGTACCTCGATACACAGGTCACGATACGATGCGTACCTCGATACACAGGTCACGATGCAATACGTACCTCAATAGACAGGTCACGATTACGATACGTACCTCGATACACAGGTCACGATTCGATACATACCTCAATAGACAGGTCACGATTACGATACGTACCTCGATACACAGGTCACGATTACGATACGTACCTCGATACACAGGTCACGATACGATACGTACCTCGATACACAGGTCACGATTACGATACGTACCTCGATACACAGGTCACGATACGATGCATACCTCGATACACAGGTCGCGATACGATATGTACCTCGATACACAGGTCACGGTACGATGCGTACCTCGACACACAGCTCACGATACGATACATATCTACAGCTCCAACACATGTAGTCACACCAACACATCCATGTCAATAGGTCGACATGTTTTGCCCATGAACACCACACAAGAATGGAGATGGAACCAGATGGTGCTTTAGTTTTTGGTGCACACCTGCCCACCAGACATTTCTCTACAACTACTAACCAATGCTAATTTCCTTCATCTCTAAATAAGACGCTTGTTTACTCTAAAAGTGCTTTCTAACTGTGCTTATGTATTGCCCCTCAGACGCCCAATTCTCTGTCGGGCACCATCAGTCCCCAGGGGCAGATCATGGTCCCGGCCTCTGCTCTGCAACAGGGCAATGTCACTGTTACAGCTGTAAACCCCACTCAGGTGATGGCAGGTAGGTCCTCCTCCTCCTCCTCTTGCTCCTCCAGTCCACCTTATGAAGAGGAACCGTCAAACTAACACTCCGTGTGTGTGTGTGTGTGTGTGTCCTGCAGGGGGCACCGTGTACCAGCCCGTCACAGTGGTCACTCCTCAGGGGCAGGTGGTCACACAGGCCCTGTCCCCCGGAACCATACGCGTCCAAAACAATCAGGTAACACTGGCCTTTTCTGTCTCTTAAGCTGGACCCACACTAGAGGATTTTTAGCCAGATTTCTAGTCTTAGGAGGCGTCACTCAATAAAAACTTAGTCTCATGGCATGATCTGTGGTGGGACTCCTCGTGTGTGTGTGTGTGTGTGTGTGTGTGTGTGTGTGTGTGTGTGTGTGTGTGTGTGTGTGTGTGTGTGTGTGTGTGTGTGTGTGTGTGTGTGTGTGTGTGTGTGTGTGCTCATGTCTGTCCTTAAGTGTGTGTTGTCTTTGTACAGATCTTTAGTCTCAAAAGATTAAGGTGGCCACCCTTAGGAAACAGTCCTGTGACACATCAGCGCTTTCAACGCAAGTCTCCAAAAATAATTGGAGCTTCAATACTGTTTCATTCATTAATTTCTTCATTTGAGCAGTTGGGCTATCAGCAAAACATGTTATCCCGTAATAGAAAAAGAAAAATAAGCAACACAACGCTCACACACAAGACGCACTTTTCTGTGACTACTGTTTACATTCAGTAAAGGGCCTATCTCACCGGCCTGGAGACTAGTTGGCGACTTGGCGGTCTCAGCTCAGTCTCGGAGATGTCTCCGCGACGTCTTCTGGCGACTCTGCAGGGAGTTGCAGCAAAGACTAGTTCGCAACCTGGCGGAGACTTGAGTCTCCGAGAGGTCTCCGAGAGGCCTGAGCTTACTTCTTGCAAGTCAGTATCTTAGATTTCTGGCCACATCCTGGAAGAGCACCTGTTTTTATACACACTGGGACTCTGAGGCACTCGCCCTTTGTTGTACCTTTGTACATAATCATAGTTCTATGGTAGGCAAAAACATTGTTCACAAATAGTGCTTCCATGGCGTTGTAACAGAATTGTGACCATAAACCAGGACTAAACCAGGACTAAACCAGGATTAAACCAGGACTAACTCCATAAACCCAGGACTAAACCAGGTCTAGTCCTGGTTTAGACCTGGTTTAGTCCTGGGTTTATTTGGCCTGGTTTAGTCCTCATTTAGACCTGGGTTTATGGGGTTAAATACACTATTTATTTATATATTTGCTATTCCTCTGAAAGCATCAGCTGTTGCCTACCATTCACCTAAATATAACAGTGATGCTCCTATTCCCTTGTGTAGACTTGTTCCTGGTTTGAACACTGACATCTTGTGGACAAACTTTGTCAAAGCACCTTCTCATAAACACTTGTCAATCAATCCCTGCAATAGTTATTGATACAAGAAAACAAAGAAAAATGGTTCTTATTGGTATCTTATTATAGAAAAGAGCCGCTGGAAATCTCCTTTCACTTCCTAACTCAGCCCTTGCCTTCTCCTTTCAGGCGCTGTCTTCATAAATACAAACAATCTTTATTCAACACTAGTGTCCCTAGTGTTGAATAAAGATTGAAATTGTTGTGAATGAAATTGTTGTGGTCCGTGTGTTCAAGTCGCTCCTCTAATGGTGTGTTCAGACCAAATGTGATTTGAGTGATCACCAGTGTCAAAGATGCTCTGGACCAGGTGGGTTGTCCAACTCATTTGGGTCGTGGGCTGAAAGTCACCTACGATGGCGAGTCGCGGCTCGCATATATTGTAAAGAGGAAAATTCTATTCACAAGACATTTTTTCAATACATTAATAATAATTAGCTCTGTAAAAATTCAGCACATTTGATTTACATTTTAAAATTGGTCAAAGGTTAAAAGAGCTGTAGCCTAATAACTAATAATAATGGATTACAGGCCTGTGTCACCAGGGGGCCCTAAAACACTAAAAACAACCCTTTTACCAGTGACAGATCACCTTCTGTTTTTGTAGCTTTTGTAATGTCAGTGCCCTCTGCTGGACAGTTGTGGAATTCCTTCTGTTCATAGATATTGGCTGCCCCCTAGTGGCCGGAGTGAGCATTTTGGTTATTTCTTTAAACATCCATAACTCCTGACAGGAATGGGCTATAGACTTTTTGTTATGACATACTCAGAAATTTGTGCTCTACAAGTCATGGTCGTATTGCCTGCGGGCCTTGTGTTTGACACCTATACTCTGGATTCGATTCAATTCAATTTTGTTTGTATAGCCCAAAATCGCAACAAAGTGGCCTCGCAGGGCTTCACTTAATTGTGCTGGAGTTCTGAGACCCTCCAGACACGTCAAAAGTCTGGAAAAGAGCCACCATGAGGCCATATTCCTGTGTTGTAGTAATGTTGCATTTGCCCAGGGTCTCCACTGGATCTTAAATGGTCTTAAAAGTTAATGTCAAATTAACCAAAGTTAAGGCCCTTATAAAGTATTGAAAAGACTTAATCATGAGGTCTCGATTTTGGAGGGCAAAGTACAAGGAATTCAAGGTTATTCTGAAATCTCCTTCCCTGGCATGTGTTTCACTCGTCTCTGTGTTTTAGATACTTCATTATTAACATGATGTTTTTTTCCAGCTCCAGCTGCAGTTTCACCAGGACATGAACCTGTTCAATCACGACGACAGTTCGTCAAAGAACAAACGCGGAGTCCTGCCCAAACACGCCACAAACGTCATGCGCTCGTGGCTCTTCCAGCACATCGGAGTGAGTCCATCTCCCTTTTGCAAACTCATATCAATGTATTCCTCCTCATTCACCTGCAGTGTCTCCTCGATATGTAAAACAGTAAAGATGAGGAAAGACAGGCCCCGCCGTGCTGAGCTTGTGTTCTGTGTTTGTAGCATCCGTACCCCACAGAAGACGAGAAGAAACAGATCGCGACTCAGACCAACCTGACGCTGCTGCAGGTCAACAACTGGTCAGTATTTACCTCTGCTCGGGATCGTCAGCTCTAGGGCTTTTCTTTCAATACTAGTACTTTAGCAATACTTGGTTTACGATACTGACACCTGAACGAACGACTGATATAAGTATCTAGATAAGTTTAAATTACTCAAATTCATCTTGGGTATAAATGATGAATCGGCCCATTATTTTTAAAAACTTTTCTAATGTTTAATATTTTTAACTGTCCATAAAAGCCCTTCTAGAGACGAGTGCTGCGCTCTTTGCACAGGTTCATAAACGCCCGGAGGCGGATCCTGCAGCCCATGCTCGACGCCAGTTCGTCTGAAACGCCCAAAACCAAGAAGAAGCCGCCTCAGAACAGACCTCTGCAGCGCTTCTGGCCCGACTCCATTGCAGGAGGAGGTCCCACGCAACAGGTCACCATGCCCGACGGTACGGCAGCATTCAACTCATGTACCACAGGCCTGTAGACCAGGGGCAGGCAACAGAGGCCCAGGGGCAACATCCAGCCCAAAAGATAATTGTCACATGCATTCTTACACATTCTCTGGAAAAAAGAATGGTCTCAGATAAGAAAATGACTGAAATTATCAAGTTTGTCAATGAAATAAGTATATTTTTTATTGCTGTGCATTTTTTGTCTCAGTTTAAGTGTTGCTTTATTCCTATTTTAGGTGAAATAATTCCATTAGCAATCATATTTCAATAAGTCCAAACCTGCTAAAATAAATAAATGATTTTAATTCCAGCACTTTAGAAGTAAGTTGATCTCTGCTGGGGGCTGGTTTTGGCCCATAGAGTGTACATTAATGATGGAGATACAATTGGCTAGTTCTCTGCGAGGCCAGTTAGCATACAGGGGCTGGCCCTGGAACCCGGAAGTTCCTATTTTCCCTCCATTGAAACTTTCTGGCCCCTCTTTAACTCATTATTGGAAATAGTCTTGTTATTATGAGCCTCAAGTGATTGTCTTGCCACGCGCTACGCTGTCCTGCTCAAAGTCTATTAATATTTTCATTAAAGGAATAGTTCAGCGCTTTTACATGCATACATGTTGTAACCTGGGCTTAGATGAGGCGATGCGTGGCTGTCTGGTCTTTGTGCGTGCCTTCAGTCCCATAAGACGATCAAAGACGGTGTTAGCATTTTGACTCTACAGTACAGTCCCACGGTGCCAAATTTAGAAGCCACAAGTCTCTTCTAAGTTTCCCCTATTTAAATAGGGTTATGTCAGTATAGTTAGTAAGTATAGTTACACAAAATTAAAACTGTCAATTTTCTAAGCGGATAAAAACGGGTACTATATTTTTAGGCAGAATAACACAGAATTGAGTGGGGGAGAATCCTTTAGGAGCGTCTTAATACTGCGCGGAGGTCGAAGTGGTGTTATTCTGCCTAAAAATATAGTACCCGTTTTATTTTATCATCTAAGCCCAGGTTAGAACATACTATGCATGTAAAAGCGCTGAACTATTCCTTTTAAAAGAGAAAGTAACTCACACATTCCAAATATGGATTTGGCTCCAAAAATTCTACATGGCGGCGGTTCAGTCATTCATTAGCCTGCGCTGAATGCTACGGGGAAAGCCACGCAGGCTGCCTCCATCTTTATACACTCTATGGTTTGGGCTTATTCATGATATCACACTGACTTACTTTTTGGGATTATGACAGGTCTATAAAAACAAAAACACAGGTATTGTAAATAAATATTTAATTTAAATATCCGTATACAAATAAAGAAAAAAATACATGGAGCTTCTGTGAGCATCCTATTTACAGACGAGAGCTGTAACAGTGTGGTTTGGTGTTTCCTTGTTTGTCGCAGGCACCATGGTGACAATGAGCATGGAGGGCCTGCAGAGCCTGACGTCAGACGGGGCCACGCTGGCGGTGAGGGAGGTGATGCTGGGGGGACACAGCGAGGACGAGTCAGGGGACAGTGAGGAGGATGAGGACATGTCCGGGCTGGGCCTGGAGCAGCTGGAGTAGAGTCTGTCCACAGCTGGAGTAACACAGGACCCTCTGCAGTAGACCCTGATCAGGCCCGACTCGCACAACGGGAGGATCACAAGACGCCACAGTCCCAGCACATCACGCACACGCGCACACACACACCAGCTACAGTCCAAGCATATGTGAGTCCAAGACACCGGTATGAGACGCTAAAGTAGGGCTTCCCTTCAACATCTGATCGATACATCGGCCAACACAGACTTATTATACACCTAGAGATGTATAATACATCTCTAATCGCAGAACGTTTTAAACATGTGGTCAAACAACTACAGCAGGGGTGTCCAAACATTTTTAATCAGGGGCCACATATTTAAGTGGATATCTCATTGAGGGCCAGACACAGAGGTCAATGAAGTGACACATTCAATGAGGTGAATTTATCAGAGATTTTAACCATGGAACCACACTTTCCTTTAGGCTTGGAAACTTAATGCAGCTCTGTCTCGCACTAAAAAGGAAGATATTGATGTTCTCCTTATCTACAATTATTAAACTTGTCGGGCTGTACTTTGGGCACCCCTGAACTACGGTAAGGTCAGTTCTGTGCTAAAGTACAGCCTTTCTTTATCAGATTTCAGAACTGTTTTATGTAGAACAATTAAAGGAAATGCCATTGTTGATGGCAGTGCTATGTTTAGGTTGGGGACTAATAATTACATATGGGAGTGTACACACACACCCAGCATTGGGAGCATCAGAAAATACCAGAAAATTGTGTATTTTGGGATTTTTAAGAAATGAAACTTTCAATCGTGTTAAAAGAGACAAAATCAACTTTGAGCTTGTAAATATTAGAAAGTTCAATTGTCAAAAACAAACCTGGAGTAGTATTTTACTTCATTCATCCAATTCCTGCCTGATTTATTGAGCTTAAAACACCAAAAAACATTATTTTCAGTAATAAATACTAGGGCCCGAATGATATATCAGCTGACCGAAAAATATACCACATTTGAAGCCTAAATTGCCCCCAGTTTCATTTTACCGGCTGAAAAAGCCCCAAATGTGAGTCAATATTTTGAGTACCTTTTTAGGGCATATGATATTGTAGTGCAACTAGGATGACTGTTAAGATTGAATGAGAAGACGAAAAAGCAACTTGATTTAAAACTATTTAAAATAAAGTAGCCTATTATAAAATGTTTTCAAAATTGTTAACTTTATAAATGATAAATTGTAGGCTGTTTGAGAGGTTTAAATAAATTATATTTACAGCACATGTAATGTATGTCCATATCGGTCGGGCCCTAATAAATACCTTATTAAAAGCCTAGAAATCTTTGCATCTGACATAAACCTTGCTCTACCCAATATTCACATTTCGTTGCCAAAAATGAATGGCAGTTTTGGCCATTCGTCTGCATCAAAGGCCTTATTTTTATGAAAACATGGATGACATCAAACTTGCGATAGATTTTTCCCTCATCTGTCCCAGTAATCTTTAGGGAAAGTTTCACACCCCCCCCCCCCCCTCTTAATTCACCTGCAGTGTCTCGCCTTATATCATCCAACACGACACGCCACTGCGGATGTGCCCGAGAGCAGGTGTAAAGATCCACAGTAACGCACGATAGGTCCACATGAAAGCACCGCGAACACCCTTCAGACCGACCTGGCCCCTTGTGATCCCTCCTCAAACCCACGACACTACGGACTGGGCCGCGTTTACAGAGAGCACAAAGGACGCCTCTGACCTGGAGTTGTTTTTTTTTTTTTTTTGATTTTTTTAAGTATTTAGTTGACGTAGACGAGTGCACTTTTTTTGTATATTTAAGCTGAAAAAGAAGAACTCGCGGCGGAGGGAGCGAGCTGTGTTGAGAACACGCGCTCCGCTCCGGCGCGCCCGTCCGCAGTCTCATTTCTGGATGCCAACGCTTCGATGGTTTGTGTAAGAAGGGGGGTTTTGTCCTCCGCATTTTTTGCATGCTTGTGTTTTTGAGTAGATGTGCGCACTCCTCACGACTGACTCCACGCAAAAAGGAAAAGAAAAAGAAGTGGAGAGAAGCTTATTTTTATATACGAACATGACTTAGTGTTTCATTTTTGTGTCCTGTTTTTGTAAGGAATATTTATGTACAGATTGATAAGTGAAAAACTAGTGACCCTGTTTTCGGGGTTTGTGAAGTTTTCTAAAACAGAAATTTGAGTGCTAATGGAAATTGCTATTTAAATTGGTTTTAAACTTACAAGACTAATAGAAGGCCTTATTGTGTGTTTTATAGAAAAAAGAAGAGGGGAAAAAAAGCACAAATTGGTCAAAGACACTAAACTAGTTCGAGTGAGTTAGGACGGTGTAGTTTTGGTGCGTGTCCACAATCAGTGTTATCTGCAGCGAAGACACGGTTATTACAAGTTTTACGACACAAACGCTTCGTGATTTTTGTGATTTGGGTTCTTAATTTAGCAATCTTACAAATGCTAGGGAGCAGCTCAGTGTATTAAAGCCACACTGCGGAACATTCCTATTAGTGATGGGATTTATGGCTCTTTACAGGGAGGTGAGTCTTTGGGATCCGTTCATTTCAAAGAGCTGCTCAAAAGACTGGCTCCTTTATATTGTTTTTTTTTAATGACGCCGGCTAAAACCGTCATATTATGAGCAGAAATTAGGTTGACAGGCACATTTCTTTTTCAAATTAACCAAAAGCACTAAAACGGGACTAAACCAAGTCTAAAACCAGGCTAAACTAGGACTGAATCAGGTCTAAAACTAGACAAAGCCAGGTCTACATCAGGACTAGACCAAGGCTAAACCTGGACTAAAACTGAGCTAAACCAAATGATGATGGAGATGAGTTTATATTCCTTCAAAAACATGTTTGCAAATCAAATTTTGTGCTACAGTCAATGAAACAAGGCTACATCTGTTGGACAAATTATTTTTAGTGTAATAATCTTTCAATTCTGTCGCCTTCTCTGGTGTTGCTCTGATGCTTGAGTCCATTTAGGGTAAATCTACATCAAATTGACTGAAAAAAAGATCCAGCTCTTTTCATGAAGGAGATCCGGTTCGAACCATTCACCTCAAAAAGCCATTCAAAAGAGCCGATTCGGTCATGAACGTCACATGACTAATTCCTAGTTGCCGTGTTACTGCTTCATGAGTAGAGCTGGGTACTTTTGAGAACCTGGCCATACGACACGTGCCTCAATACACAGGTCACGATACGATACATGCCTCGATACACAGGTCACGATACGATACGTGCCTCGATGCAGAGCCTTCTCAATGCAATTTGACACTGTTCGGTACGATTCAATAACAAAACATGGACCTGATGCTCATTAGTTAATCGTGAACATGTCCACTTACTCAAAAAACGGAACTTTTGAAGAATAAAGAACATGAACTACATTTTGGTTAAATGCTTGCAACATAAAGTGTACAGAATAATTGGTCGGACACAGAGTAACTCATCTCAAGGTTCACAATACAGAATCTTTTACATTTTTCCATAATGGTGAATAACACAGTCAGGACAGTAGGGGGCAGCACTACCATTTTAAGAACTTTGACCAAACACTTGCACAAATAAATTACTTTTAATGATGGTGTTTATAATTAACATAATAAATAAATAAAAATATGAAAACAAATATAAATCATAAACAGGAGGAGTGTATAGTTGTTTATGAAGTAAAAATGTTGAAAAAGATTTAAAAAATTCGCTCATGTTCTTTAAAAAGAGTGACACAATGCCTATGTTATTATGTGCAATATATTGATCGTCGCAGTATCGGTAAATCGTGAGGTGTTCGTTATCGTGAGCCATGTATCGTGTTGAATCGTGAGGTAGCCAGAGGTCCCCACCCCATTCAATACTTACCGTATTCTAAGTTATTGGTAAAACAGTGGATCTCAACTGGTGTAATGTCAGGACCCACGAGAAAATCTAAAATGGCAAGCCACGACCCAAATATCATTTGAATTGTATATATACACCGGTAAATAATATAAAATACTGTATTTTCTGACAAATTAGTTTTTTTTTTTACGTTTTAAATAACCCTATAAATCTAAAATTATGATTTTAAAAAATGAAAACGCAGTGTAACAGACTCAATATTTTGCAGATAAATATTTAAACAATGTTACCTAGAAAAAGCTTGCGACCCACTAAAAACGATTTTTTGACCCTTATGAGCCTCGACCATAGAGTGTATATGGAGGAAGCCTGTGTGGCTTTCCCCATAGGGTTCAGAGCGGGCTAACGAAGCCAATTCATGCTAGCATCTGAACCACTGCCATGCCATACCATTAAAGAGTTACGTTCTCTTTTAATGTTGAAAATATTAAAATACTTTGAACAGGACGGTGTAGCGTGTGGCAAGACAAGCACTTGAGGCTCATATAAGACAATTTCCAATAATGACTTAAAGAGGGGCCAAAAAGTTTCAATGGAAAGTCAATTGGAGGTTGCAGGTTCTGGAGCCCGCCCCCGTATGCTAACTGGCTTTGCGGAGAACTAGCCAATTGTACCTCCATCATTAAAGGGACTCAACAGAGGTTGTCCATTTTCATACTCGTTACTGCCACCTCTGGCCGTCCGCGTAACTGCAGTCTCCATGTTAAGCTGGTGAATGACTGCTGACTCGGCCCGAGGAGGCAACTTTAATGTGACAGTGCAGGCTTATAGCAGCAATTGAGTGGGATAGGTGTGGGCTCACAGTACAGCGCGGGACATTTTGTTACATTTTAACTTCCGTAGAGTCCCTTTAATGTACACTCTGGTCCCGACCCACCACTTGAGAACCACTGATCTGATCAGAACAGAACAATAATGGTAATTTATTCCATGAGACTATTTCTTTATCATGTTTTTGAGCTGAAACAGCCCAGTAACTTTCTTTAGTGGGACTCGCCAGGCAAACAAACATGCTCTAATGGAAAATATTTTATTGGTACCAGTTTTCGACACTAGTTTTGTTGTTGTTGATGAAACCATCAATACCTAAATACATTATTTGGTGCCATCCTGGTATCATTCTACAGTACCCAGCCCTACCTACCATTCACCCTAAAAACATTGATCCTGGAACGTCATAAAGGCCTCTGTTATGTAAAGTAAATGCACCGCATTCACCAAAAGGTCAAATAAGCACTAATATCATTTTTATTTCTCATAAAAAGTTCCACAGTTGACCTTTTTAAATACTGGCTGTGGAGGCCCTGCAGACAACAAAAGCTTCAAAAACTAGGGCGTATACATGTGTGTTGATGACTTCATTTAGTCTTTAGAGTGGAAGCTGTATTATCATGGGGCAGCTAATGCTCATTGCTCATATCAGCCTAGGGTCATTTTACCAATAAAACCCAAGTTTAAATAAGTTTTACTCTCTTATGCTCCATTTATTGGGTAAACAGTTCCGTAGTGTGGCTTTAACGACTTTTCAGGCCAAAGCAATACACAGCTGTTCGTTTTTTGACTTTTTTTTCTCCTTTTCAACGTGAAAATGTGCCTTTTTAATTTATCATCTCCCTTTTCTTCCCGTACACGAATGAACATAGGGTGCTCTTTTCGACAGACAATGCAATCATGACGTTTATAGAAAATCAAGATCTTGTTCACAACCACAGTCCATATATCGAGACGGAGACGTGAACTGCTTACCTTAACACCAGGATCACATGCATTTCAGTTTGTAGCGGCAGCATCAGCAATTTCAGTCCATTTTATTTCCACTTCTTCTGCAGATGACACTGGTTACGGAGAAGCGCACCCAAACTCTAAACTCTCTTCCACTTGGGCGATTTTGTTTTGTTTTTTTTCTACGTGAATCGTTACTTCCACATGTGTATATCACCTCTTCTTCTTCTTCTTCACTGGACAGTAGCACAATCCTCTCTGCTGGTTTCAATCACTTAACGCGGCGCCCCCCCGGTGGACTGTCCGCTGCACGCCGTTTTGTTTTTTGTTGTTTTCTTCCAACACAAGCGACGAATAATACTATTAAATACATGGTTCTGTCCCGTGTCTGTCCACTTGCCTCCTCCAAGCCTCAAATTCCTCTTCCAAGTGTAAACAAAGTTATATTTGAGATTTCACCGATTTCTATATTTAGTTTTCTTTGTTCTTTGGTCCTCGAGCACAGGAACAGTGACAACGTACGAATAGGTTTCGGAATCCCACAACTGTTGCCGTGCAAACCATATTATGTCAATGAGAAATGAGTGAAACATAGTTGACGAAGTAAAAAAAAGTTTTCCGTGGCGCAACCATACTGTATATACTATAGGGCCCGAGGGAGTCCCTGTTCCTCCAAATGTGAAATTCTACCACTTCCTTTGCAACTTTATGATTGAGATCAATGCTTCTCAAACTATGTCTCATGTTCCACTGGTGTTGGTAATAGTTAACGCCCAATAATGTAGATCAATTTAGACTGTCCTGATTTTCTTCTTTTTGTTTGTCTGTATCTTGCACTGGTTGTGCTTGGAAGGTCAAAGATTTTTTGAAGTGCTCTTGAAAAAAGTGAAAAGTTTGAAAACCAGTTGTTATGAAGCTTTTCTCAACAAGTGCACCTCAAAAATGGAGTCTGAAATTGTAAATGACCCTCGGTGCCACCAGTGGGACATGAACCACAGTTTGAGAAACGCTGGTTCGTAGTTTAATGGGAGACGCTGCGGCAAAACACCATTTTCTTTTAAAATTTTCAGGTTTTGGGCCAGTTGTCAGAGTCTACGTTTCTCCATCGAACTATGGGAAATTGTAACTTCAATGACCATTTTTAGTAGCTTTAGTAGCTCCAACAGACTCCAACATCTCCACTTTAGTAGCTCCTGCAGACTCCAACATCTCCACTTTAGTAGCTCCTACAGACTCCAACATCTCCACTTTAGTAGCTCCTGCAGACTCCAACATCTCCACTTTAGTAGCTCCTACAGACTCCAACATCTTCACTTTAGTAGCTCCTACAGACTCCAACATCTCCACTTTAGTAGCTCCTGCAGACTCCAACATCTCCACTTTAGTAGCTCCTACAGACTCCAAATTTTGAAGGTTTGTTCAAAGGGATTTCTCAATATTTAATTCTTAGCCTGAATTATTGAGTTTAGAATCCTTAAACAACAATATGAAATGAATTTTTCTTAAAGATTTATTCACTAATAACTACTTTGTACAAAAACTAAACAAGATATCCCAAATGCCCTCAGAACAAATCTTTTTATCTAATATATCAACAAAATAAAACCATACATTTAAGTCTGGCTTTGACGTTATTCAGCTTTTGTTGCTGAAAATATAGGCAATTTTGGCCATTTTACACATAAAATGTATTTAATATGAAAAAAACCTAAAATGACAAAACTTGCAACATATTTTCTCCTCATATTCATCTCCTCGATATACAGCAAAAGTTTCAAATCGCTATCACTCAATTTCAGTGTTTTTCCCAATTCATCTGCTGCGTCTCGCCTTAAAAAGTAATCCGTGCTTTGCCAAAAACTTGATAAAAACACGTGAATGTCATTTCTTTGCGAGTTTCGAGGCGCTGAGGAGGAAAGTGAACAGACAATAACGGGACAGACCCCACACTTTTCCATCACTCAACAAATGGGACGTTCTTTCCTGCACAAAGGGCGCCTCCTGGTGATGGAGCACATGTACACAGTCTGTGGATTGCCGGTAATGTCGTTTCCGTGGCTTGTAAAGTTGACTCGAACGGCCCGTTGTGGCGCCCCCTACTGACTTCAGGGGTGCATCGCGGACTCGGTCACTCGGATCCACATTTTGTCTTGCTTTTGGAAAAGAGTTGTTCATTTGTTTTGTTTTTCTCTCGTCTGTTTTTTGCCTTAGAGCTTTCTATTTTGGAATAAACGATGCCTAACTCACTGGTCCCGCTCTCCTCTTGCTTTCTTTTGTGTTGTGAGGTTGTTTTTTTAAGCACCGCGTGGATGAAAGTTCTCTGGCCATGTTTGGATTTGTATAAAAATAGTCTTAAGGAATCCGGCGGTCAGGCGGTGATGATTGAAGAGCTGAGGGATTCTTCTCTCTGAAAGACAAAGATTGAATTAGTGTTGGTAGAAAGTAACTTTGTTTGTAGCAGAGAGCTGCTAACGTAAAGCCATTAAAGCTAAAGGCACCGTCCTGCTGCTCTCAAGACACCAGCCCAAATCGTTTGAACTTCTGCGTTTCTCCCCTGCGTTCATGTTGCAATGTATTTTATATTCATTTATATTTTTAACATAAAAAGTCACAACACAAAAGCACTATATTACTAACTTATTATTACTAAGTTATATATCCATATGATATGCAATTTCATCAGATAGTTAGTTCGATTATGTTTGAGACCAGATATGTAATTCCTAAGATAATGTACTGCAAATGACTAATATGGATTTGGGAAAACGAAACTGGCTAAAACTAGACTAAAACTATCACTTATAGAAATGACTAAAACTAACAAGCATTTTTGTCCAAAAGACTAAAACTAAGACTCAAACTGAAATGGCCAAAAACAAGATGGAGCAGGAGCCAATACAACTCGAGAGAAAATTATTTTTGACAGAAAAAACAGACAATTTCCAAATGTTTCCCTGATCACAAACTAACATAACTCTTTTGAATATTGCCTCCACTTTTGAACTCTTTTATGAGGGAAAAAGATCTATATGTCTGCGCCACATAGAAGACATCTACAATTTTGACAGTGGATTGTTGAAGTAATGACAGATTTTAATAATAAACTTCCACACTTTTAAAACGGTTTTTAGATTCTGTT
>OMNZ01058546.1:8030-18717 GCA_900303255.1 Lesueurigobius sanzi | reverse complement strand
ACTTTTTCTCATAGTTTGGCTGGTCCTGTGACTTATACTCAGGTGCGACTTATTTAATTTCACATGTTCGTTATTTTCACACTGATTCTGTTCTTTATACTATAGTTATCTGAAAAAACTGTTACGTTAACATACCAGACACACCTATTCAGTTGGTTGTTTATGCTTTGTGTAGCTGAATAACCATCAATGTGTTATGTTAGCATGCCGTACACCTATTCAGCCTGTTGTTCTCTATTCTATTGTTATTATTATACACTGCCCGGCCAAAAAACAAGTTGTTTCAATAAGCTTCTGCAATGTCCAAAGATTTATTTCCATCCAGTGTGGCATTCATTTTTCACTGCGATCTTCTATTGATGATGAAGACTGTGAACACTGAGCAAAGCCTTCTCCAGCACATCCCAACTATTCTCAGTGGAGTTAAGATACGGATACTGTGGTGGACAATCCATGTGTGAAAATGACCATTCACACTCCTGAACCACTCTTTCACGACATGAGCCTGATCCTGGGATTGTCATCTTGGAATATGCCTGTGCCATCAGAGAAGAAGAAATCCATTGATGGAATAACTCATAAATAATAAGCTGATCTCATTCTTTGGGCATATACTGAACCTAAAACTGACATCAACCTCAGTTCTATTTGCTTAGTTAAATCCAGGTGGTGACTTTATTTTTGGCCTGGCAGTGTAACTTGCCGTTCAAACGTTTGTTCTTGGTCTCGGATTTTGTAAAATAAATTTCTCCCAAGAAATGCGGCCAGTGCAATAGTCCAGTGCGACTTTTTTTGGCTGGTGCGACTTATACTCCGGTGTGACTTATAGTCCAGAAAATACGGTATACAATTTGTTATAATGTTCATGTTGATATGTTATTTTTTTCTCAGACCTGCAAATGAAAAAGTTAACCTCTCTCAAAATACACCACTGCACAATCCACGAAGTAAACGTGAATGGACAAATATTCATAGCAATACGGCTAAAACTGAAGGGTGAATAAAAATACAGTTGTTCTGTTTTACTTGTACTGCTTGTTTGTATAATTCATGGTAATTGAGTACACGTATGTCCTTTTTTCAGTATCCGCATTGAACATAATGTTATCTTAGATATTCCAAACAATGCAAGTGGAGCAGAGATATATGAGGAAAACACTGCTGCAATAAAAGCAGCAATAACTTTGATTGGAAATTGCACATTGGGTAATATAAAATAACAGGACAATATATAAAGTATGGCCCATAAGAAGTATTTAAAAATATTCTGTCTAATGCATTTTAGGATGCTCCCATTTTAATGTAACAGGATTCACAGTGACCACAACTCTGCCGGATTTGACAAGTGAGTCCATAAAAATGTATTCAACTCGAAAAAATGTCTGGGCTGGTGAAAAAAACAAAACATTATTAAGTATGTATTTTTGGGGATTTACAGACGTCTGTGATGATCTTGTGGACCATTCTGATTTCGCTGTGCATTATGAAGCTGCAATCATTGACAAAAAAGTAACCTGTGTTACTGTCTGCAGCAGTCACCATTCAAACTTTAAAAGATGCTACAACAAGGGCATCTGTTTAGTCTACAAGGAACTTGGACATTCATGCAGGTATGAATTTTTGCTGAATATTTCATGTATCTAGTTTTATACAAACATTTTTTTACTGTTTATAACTATACCTACAGTATATCTGATTAATAAAAGCCATTTTTTCTGCTTCAGGTGTCAAAACATTGATGAGACTTGGTACTTGAGTAGTGACTGCAGACTGCCTATAAATATTACGGCATTCACAGCTGGTATTAGCGCGGCTCTTGCCTGTCTGTTGGTGGTAATTGGAGCACTTGTCCCATTCTTTATAAGAAACAAACAGAAGCAAAGGAGGTAAAGAAACTTGTGCTTGAAATTCTATACACATTTCTAGATATTATATTAGGCAGCAAATTAACAGAAAAGAAGAGCTGCTTAAGATGTTTCTGCTGGTTTAGAATCAAGTATTCAGTATTTCATCACAATTATTGCTTATTAGTGCTTTGGTAGTAGAAGTATTTGTTAACATCTCCAATGACAGACATGCAACAAATTGTCATATTAGTTTTTGAAAAGTTATATTCTAATCTTTTCCTCTAGGGTCAGAAGCATTAGAGAGGAAATGGTAAATCAATGGCTGACAGGGGAATTTGCATGGTCTCGACCCAACAATGCCTCACATGACAAGGGTATTTTTCCATCATGAAGAAAATGTCAAATATACACTTTGTTGCTTAAAAGTTATATACTGTAAATGTTGTGCTGTAGGAGGTTCAAGCTACCCATCATACCCACAAGATGAATGTACTGGTGTTGGAAGGCAAGTTGAAGACTGCTCGTATGGACCTTAGACTGTGCTTATAGTGTGTCAACTACAAACTGCCACATGGAATTAACTGAAGTGCATACAGACTATTTTGACTTATGATTATGCCTGATCAAGTGGTTTGTTAATATTTTTCTTTCATTGTAATTTTTGTTGACAAGTCTTTGCACTAACTGTTTTGGATTTGGATGCATAAATTGAATGTGTCTTCAAAATTATGCTCATGAGTGTAATGCCTTAATGCAGCCACTAAGGGCCATCGTTGCGCAACTGTAGCTTCTCACACACTACAGTGGATTGCAGTTTAGTGTATAAAGCAAAAATACATACAGATTATACTGTGTTTAAGCCTTGCCTTGGTGCACAAGACAATTCACCACTTCTCCAGACACAGCATAAACTTGACAAATCACAGCGCAACATTGCTGTGTTCTGTGGAAACAGTGGTAACTAAGCTGGAATGAAACATCTGTACACATGTGGTAGTAAATGCTCATTATAGTTATATGTTTTTATTGCATTTTTAGGGTGTTAAATATTGATATTAGTATTCTACAGATGTTCTTGGACTTAGCCTCAAAAGCAGTCATACAACTGACTGAAGAATCACAATGGTGATGACGCAAAAGTCTTTGAATGGAAGCGCTCCAGTTATTTGAAAGGCTGCTAAAAATGTCTTCATGGCTGAAAGGCATGAATGTGAGAGGGATATTTTTGGGAACAAATAATTATTTAATGATTAATATTTTTTATTTTGTGCTGTGTAGCTCAGTAGGTTGAATAAATAAATACATTTGGCATTCATTTTGTCATCATACTGCATGTTTTTCTTGATTTTAATTAAGAACATGGATGCCCAATGTGGAGCCATCGAGACATATTTGGCACTTCATAGGGTTAAAGGGGTATTGAGATTTAAAAACAAGTATGGGTTGTATATAACTAGAATATATTGTGCTTTTCAAGCACAATATATGAACTAAAGTGTTGGATCTGCTTGCGATATTGCCAAATGATCTCGTTACACACAAAAATGGAATTGAGTTTACCAAATCATCCAGTTTTAACCCTACAACAAAAAAAAGTTAAGGCACATCTAATTTAAAATTTCTCCTTAGTCATGTTACACCAATTCTGTCAAATTGGTGTATAGTTTAGTTCTAGCTTAGGGTTATGTAAAGGACAATTTTTCACTGTCTGTCAATGCGCCTTAGTAAGAGAGAGACTGATGGACATGAAAAAAAAAAATCAACCCAGCAAATTGGGAGGAGAGATTGATGTGTTGTGGCCACTCTGTGTTGCTGCAGTAGCAATTAGATAATAGGCCTGGATCAGCAGCACAGAGCCTGCTCAACACTATTAGAAATGAGCCTATAGTCCACTTTATAAACCCATACTGGCCCCCTCTGGACTGATTTGGGCTCCTGCCTTGAAATGTAGCCTATACTGCAATATTTGTCTAATACAGTATTCATAACATAATTAGTTTATGAATTTAAACTTGTTAACTTGAATAAAATTGTAGGTCAGCAGAGAGGAGATGGAGAAAAAAACAAAATAACCATAAATCAGCAAATATTCACTCAGCAACAAAAAAACATACCATAAAGCAATACAAAATGAATGCAATAATTACTTCACAAAATGAATAAATAATCACAAAAATAACCCCAAATTGTCTTTTAAACAATTTACCGGATTTTAACACCACTGACTCCCTTTGCGGGGTGTTTGCAGACCACTTCATGGGGAAGATGGGGTCTTCCCTGTCACCTTTAAAGGGGCAGTGGTGAGGCCCTTGCTGAAGAAGAGCAATCTAGATTTGAATGATATCAACAACTTTCGACTGGTATCTAATGTACCATTTTCAAGCAAAAGTTTAGAAAACTCTTGCTCAGCTCAATGATTTTATTAATTCACACAATGTCCTTGAGAAATTCTGGTTTTAAAAATGATTTTAGATTAAATTACGATGCACAGAGGGTGACAGTGTTGGCTCTGCTGGATCTGGAACACATTGGCTTCTCTGGTGCTGTTCACAGATCCTACCTCACAGACAAAACATTTACGGTAAGTCTACAAACCTGCTCCTCTAAAGTCCATGTTGATTTTAACCTGTATGCTCCCTCTTGGCAGTGTCATCAGGCTACGCAGTTGTACATCTCCATGTCTCCTGATGACACAAGGCCAATGGATGCACTTTTTAACTGTATTTGATTTTAATGTTTGTTAAATGCCTTAATGGTCTTGGCCCTTCTTATCTTTCAGAATTACTTTTACTCTATGAATCTTCACGGTCCCTGCGCACCTCCGGCAGCCAGCTCCTACTCGTTCCCAAAGGTCTATACTTTTTAGATTATTTGGTTATTTTGCTACTGTTTTCATTATTATTAGGTTCTCCCAGTGTTTCCTCTAAGGGAGGCCTCTGTGCTGGGAGCAGTTGTCGGCTGTGGCTGCCTGAGTGCTGTCCTGTGGGTGTCGGGATGGTGCTGCTCCCGATGCAGACGGCTCATCTGATGGTGTTTCTTTACATGGCTCATGTACAGAGCCTTACGTACATTACTTGTGGGTTGTGGGTGCGGGTGGGTGTGTAAATACTGATGTGTGTGACAATTGTCTGTTAAATGTAACCTGTAAATATGTGAGGGGTGAGGGTTGGGAGGGTAAATGAATGTTCTGCAGTCTTAGGCACCGGTTCCCAAAAGTCCAGGCCGTCTGAAATATCAGGTGGGTGCTAGAATACTAGTTTAGACTTTGCTTATTATTCTGACCTGCATTCAAACCACAAGATGAAAATAATTGTTAAGACAAATAATAATAATAATGCATCGGTTTTATATAGCGCTTTTTGGGACACTCAAAGACGCTTTACATGGCATTATTATTTCACTCCAGACTTGGTGGTGGTGAGCTACTATTGTAGCCACAGCTGCCCAGGGGTAGACTGACAGAAGCAAGGCTGCCAATTTGCGCCATCGGCCCTTCTGATCTCCACCAACCAATCACTCTCACACAACATTCATACGGGCTGTGGGTGAAGTGTCTTGCCCAAGGACACAACGTCAGTCTGCAGCTGCAGGAGCCGGGATTCGAACCCCCGACCTTCCGATCATGAGACGACCCGCTCTACCATCTGTCGCAGCTATGCAGGCCTGTTGCTGACTTTCCTAACAAATTAACAATTAACAAAGTCCTAACATTCAGACAAGCTCAGTAATGCTGAGTGCCCAGCTAACAGTGCATCAGTGCTACTTCCAGATTTGTAATCACCAAAAATATTTATACTACAAAGCAGACAGCACAAAGTTGTCTCTTTTTCTCAAATGTCTGTGAATATAATATGCTATAAAGGGACAAAACAAATTTCACAATACTTAAGAAAAAAGTGTACTTTGTAAAAGGCACTGGTTTAGTATTCCATTTAGTGTTCTTTTTTTTTATTAACCAAATTTAATTGGTCAGTGAGTAGCAACAGCTTCTAGTGTTCATAAACCAACCCTAACCAGTACTGTCATATTATATGATATAATATCAAACTTGAGGCTTGTATAACTAAATGGAACATTGTGATACAGAATACTTGCTTACAAAATGGACACTCATTCTTCTTGAGATAACACTGTATAGATTGGCTATTCATCTTAAATCTGGATCAGCTGCCAGTGTTCTTGGTTGTAAAGGTCAAACTAGTTAGGCCACAATTTAGAGACGTTCTTAGTCCTTCAAAGAGACAAGGAGTAGATGTATTGATGTATTGTATTTTGCTAACATGTGCTGCAATATAAATATAAAATCAGTCCTGCCTATTACAAAAAGTCAATAACACCAAATTCTATGATGTTTTCACATTACTTACCTCATAGAGGGTATGGCTATTTAGCAGTTGGAATTTATGGTAGGCAGTGGTGCAGATCACAGTGAACAGTGTCTGCACTTTCAGGCCACACCATATTGATTTTGTAATATACCGTCAGTGGTGCTGCTATTTACTAAGAGCTGTTTGCCATTATGCTGAGACAGAAACTGGAATAGACGGCGAACGAGACGGGCTCTTTAGGTTTGTCAGAATCAGCTTGGTTTCAAAATTATTACTCTTTCTTTGCATAAAATGTATCCAAGGTTGGCAAGGAATACAGAAAATATGGCTCACTGTGTTTAACTCTAATTGATAAGTGAATATAAGCCAAGTTGAAGTCAGCATGGTCTATCTCCGTCTCTCACATAAATGCCCCTTTAATTTATTGGTTTAAGCCAGGTTTTATCATGTTTAAGTCATTCTCTCCAGGGACAAAGTGCAGGTTGTAACAATTTAATGTAAGACAGCATCCAGGAGAAATATGGAAGCCTAACTGTGGCTGTGTGTGTGTGTCAGTGTGCGTGTGTTTTAATGGAGCCAGCGGATAGAACTGGAGAGGTGGGACAGGTCAGATCCAAGGCACTTACACTGATTAAAGCTCTCTCTTTCTCTCCTTCTCTTCCCTCTGTTAATCTTCTCTCCTTTTTTTCCTTCTTCTGCAGCGTCTCTGCAAAAGCTGCATAGTATATTGCGAAATGTTTGGGATTGCAACATAAGCTATTTGTGTATCACAAGAAACTAAATGCATAAGATCATTCATTTGACTTTAAATGAAAATGAGTTTGACTTTAAGTATGCAAAAGTACAATTTGTATGAGATTATACTACAATTGGCAGCACTGTGGCATAGGGGCCAGTGCTCTTACCTCACAGCTAGAAAGTCCTAGGCTTGATTCCTGGGCTGGGTGGGGCCTTCTTGAGTAGAATTTCTGAGTTCTCCCACTGAAATATGTCCATTAGGGTCCCATCTGGAGGGAGACCTAGCCTGAAAAAGAGAGTCAGTGGAAGGTCCCAGGTTAAGCAAAAGTCAGATAAACAATATTCTTCTTAAAGTAGTTCTGTTCTGGTTTAGTAAATTTTAAGTGTTGATTTTGTGTGACTTGCAAAATGGGTTGCTTCAGTTTTTTTTCAAAATGATGCCAAAATTGAACAGTGCTCAGTGTGATTGAGTACACCCCCTTTAAAAAGTAACAATATCTCATCAACAACATGAAAGTATGGTTAATTATATATAACTTAAGAGAACAAAATATTCAGTTTTACTCCAATTAGTGTTAGTGAAATTAGTACACCCCACAAAAATGCTCTGGAGCAAAGTACTAATGTCTAATTTAACATAACTTCAACCACATGTGAGACTAATGGTTCATCACACAGGTGTCCAGCACAAGGTTGACTATAAAAGTGTGTTACTCAAGGGACAAGTTGAGCATCAATCTCATCCAGCGTCAAGTCTCTAAAAGAGGCCATTGTTGAAGGATGGAAAAAGATGGATGTTGTAAAATGTCACCAACTTTTTCATCTTATCAATATTTTGGGAATTGTTTTTGTATTCATTGAGATATTGTTCAAAATGTTACTTTCAAAAGGGTGTGTACTAATTTACACTGAGCACTGTATATTTAATATATGAAAAAGATCAGATTTTTGTTTTGATACAGGTAAATTCACATGACATTACACCGTGGTCTTTTCTGGGTTTTTCAGGCTTTTCCGACCATCTGGGACCGGCCATGGTGGATGCAGCTGCATTAATCACTGTAGGTGACATAAATACTCATACACTCACTAATCATGTGTCTGAATGCGACCGATTCTGCAGTCCTCATTAAGTGCATACGTTGATATTGCCTTTTACCTGTGCCTGTACTTACTAGAAACTGATGTTTATTTTATGCAGCAGCAGCTGCCATGTCTCCTATGCCCACCAGGCCCTCCTCTCCTCAGCCATCTGCAAAAACATATTTTTCTTAAAATATTCTAAACATTATCTTGCTGTCTGTGTTCTCAACACTGTACTTAAAGTCCAAACTAAAATAATGATATTCCGTTCCGTTATAGCGTCAATCACTCATATTCAATATCAAACAGAACAATTTAATTCATTTTCTTCTGAACAATAAAGCCACTCGTCCTGAACCATTAAGCTACAAGATCTGTAGGTGGAGCCATGCCTAGAAACTCACTAAAATCAATAATGAATCAATTTTTCTTCACGTGTGGTTTTGATAGTAATAAAACAATTGTTGTGATCGACTTGTTTCCATTCTTTCTCTCTTCTTTCCTAGTGTGAGTAATAAGTCGCTCTACATGCCCCCCCTACATATACTGATATAACATTCCCACATATCAGAGCATATCTGGTATTAGCAGAGCAGCTGTTGTCTCCAGTGGCAATAAAAGCTTAACAGTTGTCAGTTTCCAGACAGGAGTGGATATGGTTATACATGTATGTGAGGTTCAAGGACAACCGGACCCATTTAAGTTATTTTTGTTGCTGCTGATGCCATCGACACAAGCATAGAGTCTTCTATTTGCAGAGCGGGTTTTCCAACCAACAGTATTAGACTACTAGGCTACCTATTGTCACCAAGGCACAGGTATAGCTGTGTGGGGCTACACCTGCTTTAACAAAAAAGAAGCTCTTAGAAAATGTTTCACAATAATTAATAATTATCATATTGTGAAATCAATGATAGCCAAAATCAGCCAGTTTTTATTCCTGGCCGTTGGCACAATGTTTTATGCCCATATTTGTAATAGATATAAATTAAACCACAGTTAATGTGCATTATATTCATCCATGTTGCCAAGGAGAATCCAATAAATGTATACAGTAATTATGCTGAACTGTAAAGTAGTAAATGCCCCTCCATTCTCCTCAAGAGTTTATAAAGCTTTTGTTCCACCTGCTGATGTCATAATGTGCTGCTCACCTCATTCACGTCAGTGCTAAAATTTACTTTACTACAAAGCGTGTTTTGCTACTGACAGCTATTACTTTTAGCCATATTTAAACAATTTCACTTCAGTACATGCTGATTACTTTCATTTTACCCATACAGTCTCTAGCCTGAAGGAGATATACAAGGAAGGGTAATGAATCACATGGGCCCATTAGTCTCTTGGCTGAACATAAATAAATATAAATATAATAATAGGCCTACTGGAGAGTTGTCTCTACTGTGTTTGCATGTTTACCTGCTTCCACTGCCCTTTCTTAGCAAACAGGGATTAATGATGTTCAGCCAACCTACACGTTTTCCTATTCTTTACAAAGGCGTGTAACAGCAGGCCAGGCTAGTTCTCTGCACAATTAAATGTTAGCTATTTTTTTTTTGGACAAATTTTAGCTCCTCGCTTACAGTCGCGTGACACTGTTTTTCTCGCGAGAGAATGGTCCGCAATGTTTACTAGCCGTATTTATTAGGAGCAGTCTCCTCCTCCTCACTCCTTCAGGCTCGGGCTGTGTGAATATTAAGTCTGCGCGCTGCTGGGAGGGGGCATTACCGACATTTCATCTGGAACAGTTGACCGGAGAACACATCTGAAACGTGCTGTAGTCCGCGGCCCTCGGCTCGTGCTTTGCTTGGTCGAGAGCCAGGCCACAAAATACGAGCAAAGAGTGGGCTCTGGTTCGGCTTCGTGAGCAGCAGCCAGGTAAGACATGCTTTCATTTTGACATTCATATGATTGAGTAGCTGCACCGACGGCACTTTAAACATTGCACGGATGAAACCCAGCATGTGAAAAATACGTGTTTCCATCCTCCCCCCCCCCCTCTATCTCCCCCTGTCACTGTGACCAGGAGGAGACTGACGGACTGCTTGTCTTTTCATCTGCGCGACATCAGCGGTAGTCATGGTTACTGCACTATTTTTCCGGTCACGCTATAAATCTATTAGTGGGATTTATGTTCATTTCACTGCGTGTCATGTCTGAATATTTTGAGAGCGAATGGCTATAACATGGTTAAAGCCCGTAATTGACTCCATCACATGGCAATCTCACACGTGGAGGAGGAATACATCAAACCCACATTTTATGCCTAATTTGTGTAACTATTGACCTATTGACTACAGTTTGTGCTATCATATACCATATTCTCTTGGTTTAATTGGGAATATTTGTATTTTGTAAAAAAAATAAAATAAAATAAAAAAAAATAACACACATTAAAGGGGCACTATGCAAGTTTTTAAGTGAAAAATAAAATCCTGATATTAGTGCATATTTAGCCTTTTAGTGACCCTGTGGCTGTGTGGGTGCAGCATGGCACCTTTACCTTCCATCACAGTGGCCTCTATGACGCTCCAGAATCAAATGTTTTGAGGGTTTCTGGTCCGTTTCTATGAAATCCCTAAAAACAGTTGATTGAGGAGCGTCATAGCGGCCACTGTGATGGGACGTAAAGGTGTCATGATGCACCCACACAGCCACTGGGTCACTAAAAGGTCAAATATGCACTAATAT
>OMNZ01058541.1:0-10272 GCA_900303255.1 Lesueurigobius sanzi | reverse complement strand
CTCAAAGAGAAACTTTTTGGATAAAGACACTACAATCTACAAAATTCCCGGGTCTAAATGAGGAGGTTGATTTCTCTGTTTTCCTCGAACTTGATTTCTCTGGTAACAGTCGTCTGCTAGTCTCAAACACAGCCATTCACATAACAATTTTTAAACTGACGATATGTCTTTTATTGTTGGTCCATTGGTGTTGCCTTGGCATTTTGTTTCAAACAGCGTACTATACATGTTTTAAAATAGGGGTGTGGTCGACCACTTGGGAGGGTATTTTGGTATTATAGATCCAGCTTGTGTACAACTGGTTACTGTTCCATCTTTAGTACCTGTTGCATAGGTCTCTTCTATCTTCAGTCTCGTTGAGCTGCTGACAATGACTAGTGTATACTTTGTTGGTAAACTGTCTTCAGAGTAATCCGTTATATGTTTACTTGTCCATTGTTGCAAACAGTTATTTGTACATGATGTATTGTCTAAATATCAATGCATTTTTTTGAATATATATTTTTTTGTCTCACGTGGGCACCAGTCATGTGACTGTCCCACATGACTGAGCTCTGCTTTTTAAGCACACCGGTGTGCACTTTACAATTAGCCCAGAAGAAGGTCGTGCGTGACCGAAACGCGTCGGCTACAAGTCCCTCTTTGTTCAAATAAAGGACTTTTATTTGCAATCTCAGAGTGCCTCGGATCATTCTCTTTTTTCAAATATTTATACTTCATACCATGAGCACGTCTCCTCCACCAAGAATAAGAGGGATAGATTCTGCCTGAATGTCGGTAGGCAGTCTATGGAATAAACAAATGAGAGTAGTTAGAAATGCAAACCGTAAAAACAACCTGTATTGCTATTGTATTGCTGCCGTAATGTCATGAGTTTTTATGCAATTCGATCACAGGCAGTTCGAATCTACTGGCACAAGTTCATTGGTTTTAATACAGAAAATCACTTACAGCCAGTCCATCTCCTCCACGGCCTGGGCAATTTCTTGCATAACTCCCATTTCTGTTGGACACATAACACATTATATGCTTGGTTTCACAACGGCGGATTTTAATTCAAGCCTGTTAACATTATACAATTAAAATCAAAGTGTCTTCACAGAGAAAATACTAAAAAACCAACCCGAAAACGCTGCCATGATCCTGACACAAGTGCAAAACCACCGGATGTGACGTATACTTGCGGCGCGGCGTCGCAGATTTACCTTCCGGACAGATGCACAAACTAGAAATATTGGTTCCCGATTGTTTTCCCATCTATTTATTTAACTCTTGATAATGTCCAGCAACCTTATGTAATGTTAACAACACGTAGACCATCAACTAAAAAGGCTCAGAGCGTGAACCATTTTAGCTAACGTGTTATTGTGATTTTACTTGCACACATGTGGTAGCGTATTTAGCATGTCCCTCGCTGCCTGCCGTAGACATTTGACAGCTGGCACTATGGCTGAAGATAGTTTGGTTGAAAGCGAAGAGGAAAACATTTTATACGATTTACTGGTTATTACAGAATGGCCACCAGAAACGGACACGCAGGTATGTCCAGTAGTTGTTTAGGTTAACACTCAGCTACTTGATTCGAGCTGCTGCCATTCAATTAGAGCAAATATGACCACTGGAAGTTATCTAGCTAGTTGTTGTTGTTGCTGCACGGAGCAAGAGCATTTGGTCATGTTAGCGCCACTTCACAGTTTGGAAACTAAATAGTCTTATTTGCAGACATTTTTTGGAATGAATTGTAGTTTTGATCTCTAGTCGACCGCTTTTAAAGTGTATCATAGCATTATCCTTAGCTTTATACGTAATACTTAAAATTAAACGCATACTAATTTGACTAGCTGACTAATTTTGTGCTCATGTGATTATTTCTAATTTGCAGCAACGAGGCAACAGGGAACAAAGCGGCTCAATTATTGCAAAAGCTGTGACAGGTATGTCTTGAAGTTTCACAACCCATGACCAAAAAACGCCTAAAGGGGGCACCTTCACACCATATTTGCTTTATAGCTTCCTCTACCAAAAACATGACCAAGCTCATCAAACTGGTCGTATGCAAATAAAACAGTCACTTCTTTTTTGTACTATTCATCTATTTGATCACTATATTTGTACATTGTTTTTGTACACTTATTTGATCACGTTAAACAAAAAAACAACTGAATACTTAAAAATAAATAAATGACACAAATGTTTTTACAGGACCTTTCCGGTTGATACTGCACTATATGTGGTACAGGTAAGCTCTGAATGTATTATGATATTTCAAAATCAGCTGTTTTAATGGCTATTTGGATGCATACAAGACCAATGTACTGCTATGTTGGTTGGCAAAATTAATACTTCTGAATTTGCTGAATGCTGATTCCACTACACCCTTATTAAAATTACTTAATTAAAATGATAAATATGATCATATACATTACAATTAGGTCTTCATTAGAACCAGCAATTAAAAATAGCATTGGATGCAAATTCAGTCAAATATTTATGGGGTAGTTAACTTATCACTGCTTTGATTAAATCTTAATGTATGTTGGATATGACCTGCAAACCAGTGTATAATACCTAAAAGTATCAGCAGGTGGTGTGCAGACCTTGTAAAATATTCAGCCAATTTTCCTCTAGTTAGTCTGTATGCCTAATAGAAGGGTTAGCTTATAAGATGAAGTTTGTTTTGTATAAAAATAACAGCTTACACATTATTCATATGTGCATATGTAAAATAGTGCATTATTATAACAAATTAACACAGTTTGTGTGAATTCCAGCCCAACCAGCTCTTTTCTACCTCCTGGACTTATCCGCTTGTCAAACAAGCAGATAAATTGGCAGCTGGTTTTATCAAGGTGAGTGGGTTGAGTCTTTTCAAACGATACCTCCATTTCATCTCTCAACCTAAATTGGTTTCCCTTCTTTCATTCCCACTTAACAACCTTTGCACTGTGTAACACAATCATTGTCAGTCTTCCCATTCTCTTTTACTCTCTGCTAAATTATTGTTCATTCCTGTGACAATTTTTCTTTTAACAACCAATTTCTATTTCTCCAAAGTAATGGCAAGCTGCTGGCGGTGGTGCAGGACCAGTGTGTGGAGATAAGGTAATTAGTGAACTCTAACCTTGTGTAAGAGCCATTCTACAATAATGCCTTCAGTAACCACAGCCCTGGCTTGTACTTGACAACTCTGTATGGTTCCTCTCTTTTGCCCAAATACAAATCAACTTTTGTCCCTTTGGGGGAATTACTTTCACATAGAAATTCCTTTTCTCTTTACTTTGAACAAATATACCAACTCAACATGTGCACTGTAGTCACAGCGTGATGCTTTAACTGAGCAAATTGGAAATGAAAATTAACTTAATGTACAATCATAACCCAGCTCTCCAGAGGTTAACTGTGCATGGCCTCATTTCAGAAAGCTTATTTCTTATTAATTTAAATTGTTTTTATTGTTAAACCCCCATGCTGTGATACTAGAGGGTGCTGTTAGCATTTCTACACAACAGTGTTGTCTTAGAATTAGAATTGACTCTTGTTTTGCCTCACATTATTATTGAGCTGATTTTTTTTGCACCAGTGTTGTTTAAAGTGGACAGCTTTGGAGTTGCCTTCATAGTATTAGCTGAAGCGAGTGGGTGTTTCGACAGCTTAAGGCCCTTTCCTCAGAGATCTGTTAAGTGACTGTCTAAGCACAGCGTACTACCAAGACTCCCTGATACGTCGGGCCACTTTGGCACACTGTCAGTGGTTGTAACAGGCCGCTCTGTACTGGCTCCAATAAGGCTGCTGCTGTTCACCATCACTCACTGTGTGTCCACAACAGGTCTGTGAGGGATGACTTTGGCTCGGTCATCGGCAAGTGTCAGGGTAAGTAAACTCTTCTCGTTCTGGATCTTCCTTTTGGGCTACCAACCAAAAGAAATATGTTGAGCTTCAATTGTCTACTGTCCACTTTTATTGTGCAAACATATGGTCTCTATGCTTTACCATTCAACTAATGTTTCACCAACTCTAGAGCTGAATAACAAGCAGAATTGACTAATTACGGTTATAGGTGCCAGTGAATGTAGATAATTAACGAAACTATGGTTTTAGTTTTAAGGCGAAATATAGGGTTTTGTACATCTGTGCGACATTGTTCACACTGAACATTTTGCGTATAAAACTATACTAAGTTATTAACTTAAGTTATTGGTTTCCAAAGTGGGGTCCGGGGGAATTGTTTAGATTTATTAATTTAAAACCATATTCAGGCTATAGTCTATAGTCAGGTTATTTCTTATATCATGTTATTTCTAAGGGGCCAAAAAAAGGGGCTACAATTCTCTGGACATTGGGATGGCTGCTTAAAGTGATCGTAACTGTTCCTGATTACATTTTTCTTGTCCAATGTCTAATAATATGGAAACATAATAGGTGATCTTTTACTACAGTATGTATACAAGTATTTATAGTATGTGAACAGAATGGTCATAAAATTCAACTATTCTATTCTATTTCCTCTGATGTTTCAATTGTAACTTTTCACTTTGGCCTTTCATCCTCCTTTTGACAGCTTTTGTACAGTGTCTTTTTCTGCCCTATAGCCATGATTGTGAGTCGTTGTTTTTAATGGCTCATAGTGTTAATAACAGTAGCCCACAGGCTTGTGTAAACCCTAGCTTCTCCCACCTCCTTTTCATTTCATTTCTGCTTTTTTTCATTTTACCCTTATTTTTCCTAATGGATTTCACTGTGATCCAGCCGTTAATGGCATTTGCTGCAGTGTGGGGATGTGCGCACGTTGCTGCCTTTTTACTATTGCTAACGTGTGAAAGTGTTTCTCTGCCACTGCACCTGTCTTTTATACCCCCTCCCCCCTCCTCTTTTGGCTGATGCTCCCTCCTCTGTACATAATTCGTAAGTGTCGAACTCCCGTAAATGCATCCCTGAGCCTTTTAGATAGAAGGTTTCCATTGGGTCGTCTGCTGAAACTCTCCCAAACATCCTCCTCCTTCAGTGCAAGGATAGAAACAAACATGAGAGACCAATTTTCTAGCTCCCCATTGAAAGCCATCTCTGTGGAAATGGAGCCCTCTCAGCCGCCAAACAACATGCAGGATGCTATATGCATAATGGGCAGTGGAGAGGAAAGGACACTGTGAAAAGGAATCTGAATAAATTGATTTAATATTGAAATACTGTAGCAAATCGAATAGGCATTCACATAAAAGCAACACCTTGAAAGGATGTTCACATAAGTGGGAACATATAGGTATTTCTGACCTGCTTTAAAAAGTTAGGACGAGTTGCAAATGATGAAAAACAGAATTATTACAAAACATTTATTGTAAGTGATCTTTTTCTTTACTTACTTATGCCATATCAAGTCAGGCTCATTCATTTACTGTCACTTCAAATTGGGAGTGATTGCTATGCTATAAAATGCAAGAGTCTTAATCACAAATACAGTTTTATTACAATTCATCTGCACTCTGTATCTGTACGTGGTCTTTAAGAGTCAATTAAAGCCGCAAATAGGTCTGTCACTCTTATGCATGACCAGGCTGACCGATAGGAGCGAGTGAGTGGGGGAAGCCTCACAATCTCTCTTAATTTTTGAGATTGTTACAGGGATCATCAGACAGTTTCAATGTTATCATTATATTGCCCAACCTTGCATCAAATTGAAAAATATGACCTCTAAATGGTGAGACTGCTCATACTGACTTATCATAATTTTCAACTATTCCTTAATCAAAAGAACCTGTAGCAGGTAAACTAATGGGTACATTTCTCTCTGATTTTCCACGGCTTACTTTCTCAAAGGTGCATTTAAATCCCACACTTCCCGAGGTGCGCTCTAATACTTAAGACTTTTAAAATTTGGTGCGCTATTATTTCTCTCAGCGGGGGCCTGGATTCATGGTTCCAGCACACTCTCTTTTCCCCCTGTTCCTCCTTCCTTTGTCTGACTCCTCTCCCACTCCATCGCTTTGTTCTTCATTTAAAATTCCAGTCATACAATATCCGACGCCTCCGTTGCGCGCACCGTATTGCCCACCAGGGGTTGCGGCAGCGTTTGGCAGCCAAGAAATCCAATCCAATAAATGCCAATAAACACTGTTATGTGATATCAACAAAAACATAACTTCCTTTTCATAACTTTATTGCTTGGTAGACACGGCGCCTGTGGTGGCATATTATGTTTCCCGCTGTGTAGCAAATGCAGGAGTGACTTAAATATTTAGTTTGTTTTGTTTCTTTGTTCTAACACTTCAGTGGATAGGCTTTGGTTTACATCTTTTAAAAAGGCATGCATAATTTTTCATGTTGTGATGTTGAGAGCTGGGAAATGGCTGGAAAGAGGGCTGGTGTGTGTGCGTGTGTGCGTGCGAGACCGCGAGTATGTCATTGAATCCTTGAGAAAGTGGCAGCCGGCAGCAGTGCTTTATCACTACGATATGGTTACAGTCGCAGAACTGCTGAGCCAGCACTGGGCTAAAACAGTGGCCTATACTTCAATAAAAGCCAGATTTAAGATCTCTGTCCTCTTCTTCATCTCTTGATTTGTCTCTCCCAGCTCCATGAGAGTCCATGTATATGTGCACTTCTTTGAAAGACGGCTATTGAGATTCATTACAATTGCTGTACTTGGAAGATGAATTACAGGAGGTCCTTACACGTGCTGGGTTGATGTATGGCTTTAGATTTACCCTTGTCCCATCAGTATTCCGGAGATTATTCCCGGCGACTTCTCTCATCTGGACTAAAAGGCTGTGTGCAAGAAAGAATCCGGCTAGTCATGATGGTGTATGCAAGAAAATGAACGTGAAAGCAGATTTTTGTTTTGTTCAATTTTCCCACATCTTAGCTTAATGACAAATCACTGTTTATGCAATCCTTCAGTCGTTCTGTTTTTCCCTGATTGACAGTGCCAAAGGACCCGAGCCCGCAGTGGCGCCGCGTGGCCTGGAGCTATGACTGCACTCTCCTGGCCTACGCTGACAGCACTGGCACCGTGCGCCTCTTCGACCTCATGGGCAGTGAGCTGTTTGTCATTCCTCCGGTAACTACACTGTATCACGCCTAATCTGCATGAAATTTGAAAACAATGCACACAGTCTCACACTCTTGAAAAATCTCCCCAGGATCTGCGCTGCCTGGTTTTTGTGTGTGTCTGTTTGCAATGCACCCACATGAAGCATTTGTGGATATGTGGCATTTGTGGATCGAAAGTTCGGCTATGGAAGAAAATACATTGTAATACACTCGTGTTACTGTGGGTTTTTTTTCGTGCCATACCATCCAGATGTGTGATATGGACATGTTGGTCTACATGGATCTAAAGATAAAACTGCATGGATTAGCTCCTGTTTCTGTGTCTGTGGCGTCCTTACAAAGTGGTCCTTGTCAATGGTATACTCTCAATGTCTGAAGGGCATGTGGCCCGAAACGTCACATACTGTATGGTGTAAGAAGAAATTAAAAATTGGGAGCTCCAACTGCTGTGCGGATCCTTACTTCAAATCTTTGCGCTCTCAATAGTTCACAGTTGCAAAGACAAAGCAGAAGAATATGAACACAGCACAAACGGCTCAAATCTCAATTTGAGTTTTGACTAGTTAAGAGTTAGTCACTCATTTGACCTAGATTATTGGTCTTGATCTGGGGTGTTTCTGACTTCTTTCAATACATTGCTTCTTGTCTCAGGGTATGTAAACTTATGCATTTCATAGAACATGAATGATTACACAAAATCTTTTATTTCACTCATGGTTAGTGGTTGCGAGAAGCCATTTATTGTCAAAAAACCTGTCTGCTTTTCAACTAGAAACTAGCCAAACTGTTCAAAAGTTTACATATTGTGCATCTTGAGAGTCCAATTTTTCAGAGAGTCCTGTATTTCAGCTGAAGTGAGTTTTTCTTTGCTCCTTAACAGTTTTCCTGGCAGTTGTTGAAGGTCATGTAAACGTTACATCAGGGACATTTGAGTAGTACTGTTTCATTATGATTTCAAATGAGTAAACTCCGTTCTTTGACAATAAATGGCTTCACAAAACCACTAACCATGAATGGAAAAAAGATTTTTGTGTTCTCATTCAATTGATGAAAAATGGCTAAAAGATTATAAGGGAATGTAAACTTATGAGCACAACTGTATTTGCCAATGGGATAAGAACAATGGTCTTGTCCTATTGGTAGTTTTATTTTCTTATTTCAAGCTAGATTACCTTAAAAGCAGTCAAAATGACAAAAATCAAAAATTCTAATATTCTTGATGAAAGTGTTCTCACAAGTCTAATCTAGTCAAAACTACTCAAATTGAATATTCTGAAATCAAGTCATTCAAACCCATGCTCGGTTTTTTGGGTTTTGTAGTGAACAGACTGCAGTCAGAGTCTGGAAAGTGGGAGTGAAATTGGTACTTTGCAAATACATGTAGCCCACTTTCGGAACTTCACACATCGATCTCGCAGACTGTGGAGATGATTGACACCATTGGTACTCCCATCCACTGGCCACTTTGAGCTGCCTGTCACCTTCTGATGGCACCCTGTCAGACACTCTCTGAACCCTGCTTGATTTCTTATTCATCCGCTCCTCTTTAAGTCCTCTGTTTGCACATGTCGCCCGATCTTCTCTCCCCGCTTTTCCGCTCCGTTCCCGTCAACCCCTGTTTAAATTTTCACCGGCCGCTCTCGTCCTCCGTGGACCTTTCCTCTCCTCGATCTGCCACTTCAGGTCAGACGCATCCCCCTTCCCGCCTCCTCCAATGCCCTTTTTTCGAACCACTTATGATCATCCCTCTATCCCGTCCATCATCTCTCCTATCTCCCCTTCATCCGGCTTGTCATACCCCCCCCCCTTTCACCCCGGTCGCGCTGCTTCTCGTCTTGCCTCTCCCTGTGATCTCCGTTCCTTTAGTGCACTGTGCCGCTTTGTCTACTGTTGTACGCGCTCCTCTCCTGCTGTACTCATTTTCTTGTTTGTCACCGTTAAGTGCACACTCTCCGCCAACTCGAAGCTATTCCTGGTAGTGGCGATAAAACGCTAAATCTGACAGGAAAAAGTAAAAAGCCTTGTTTAAAAACGCTACTTAAACCCACCCCATCACTTTATGTCTCTTCCATTCTCTTATCTTTCATCCCGAGCCTTCCTCCGACATTGCGCTTTTGTGGTTTTCTTTTTTTTCTTGTTGCAATCCTGTCTTTTGCAGTCACTGTGATGTCTCCCTGTTGTTTGCCCTTGTACGCATCAAAACCTGATAGATAATAATGCACATTTCCTAGCTCTTCGTTGCCGCTACATCAGTCACTCTCGCGAAATACCCGACTTTTCTTTCTTTGTACTTTCAGGAGGTGAGTTTCCCTGGAGACTTGAGCTGCGCCGTGGCGGGCCTAATTTTCCTGGAGTACACAGCCAGTGCGCAGTGGTCCGCCGAACTGCTGGTGATTACGTACGGGGGCGGACTTAAGAGCTACCGCGTGAGGTGAGGGGGATTTAATGAACGGCCGTCTTGTTAAAATGTTCTTGGTGCATATTCTCAGACTTTGCCATCTCTGACAAAGGATTTTTTATTTTATTTTATACATTAAAAAGCATTAAAAGTGATTAAACGAATTGTGTCGTCAATAAGGCCTTAAATGTCATTAAAAAGCATTAAATAGAATTCAAACTGGCATTAAATCAAAAGTTCTTGGAAAATAATGACATTGTTCAACTACTTTTACTGTAGAAGTTGGTCAAAAATGCAAAAAATAGGGTGTAGACTGGAGTTTTGGCAGAAATTATACTATTTCTGTTGAAAAGTTTTCTGTCCTATCAAATTTTCTATTAAATATGGAAATTAATATTGAATATGCACCTATTTGTGGACTTAAAATGGCATTAAAAAGCATTACATTTGACTTGCTGCCTGTATGAACCCCGTTTTTGTCATTTTTTCCGCATGACAACCTACAATATTACTAATAAAAGCAACATTTTAAAGTGTTTTGTATGTAAAACCCAGTCTTTTTTATTGAAATATGGTAGTTTTATAAATGCAAACAGGGAACACATAAACGATAGCCTGGTCTTACCATCCCCTCGTACTCATTTCGTACAAAGGGTCTGGCCCTACACAATTGATCTCCGTTTTCAGGTGGGAGGAGTCAACTTCTTTTTAAAGTTTGAAATGATTGGATCTGATTTTACCCAATCGCTACCTTGGGCTTAGCTATCCGTATTATCATTTCCTGCATATGCCTGCGTCACCTACTCGCTGAATGGTCCGACGCAATTCAA